>JAABKJ010003705.1:0-25530 GCA_011634705.1 Andricus grossulariae | reverse complement strand
CAGCAGTCTCCGTTGCACACTCGAGGCCTGACATTGTTCTTCAAGACTTCGAGAAACGAACTATATTCGTGATCGAAATCTCGGCTCCTTCCGAATACAACATCACTGCCAAGGGGAAAGAAAAGGAGATGTATCAAGACCTGTGGTGCTCTCGGAGGTGCGAAAGTATCACTGGTTCGTAACCTTAACGCCATAAACGCGTGTCAAAAATATGCCACGGCACTTGCGAGATCGATGCAGAAAGCTGTCATCCTTGGTTCGCTTCGTGTCCTCAAAACACACGAGAGTTTCGCCAACCTGTCGTTGTGATTTCCTCGTGTCCTGTGACCGCCCATCTCACGGTTGTGAGACGTGGCCATGAGTGGGACTTACCGCAGTCCTACTGGGAGCCTATGTCATTTTTTATATGTCAGTTGCTCCCAGTGGGACCCTGCGGTGGTTGTTAAACTTTAGTTTTTAATTATATATATCATATTACTGGGAGCCTATGTCATTTTTCAGATGACATAGGTTTCCAGTAATATTTAATATTTTTAATATTTGGTAATATTTGCCAAGTTTCCTTGCCTAAAATGTTGGTTTCACCTATCTCATTCAAACGTTGCCAGATTGAAGTGCTAGTGGACCTCCTTGAATTCTGTGAGGGGGGCGCACCTAGTACAACGAGCTGTCAAGATACAGGAGCCCGAATTTTCGACGATTCACCCCGACTGCTAACTTTCAATTGTAGATAACTCCTGATATAGTCATCCAGTTTTACTCTCTTATGCGGGTTTTAAAAGGCATTTCAACAAGGTTTACAATGAAAATAATCATTAAACGATGCCAAAATTATTTCACGTTGATTTTTCATTAAAAAAAAACACATTTTTGATATGTTCTCCCAATGCGGAATTTTCGTTATTTTTTTCATTAGGCTAGAAAAAAAGCTTGAATTTTTCTCTTGAAAACCATCTTGAAACGAAGATGGGATGAAGAGTATTGGTTGAGTTATAGAAGGTCATAAGAGCGCGGGTGCCCGGCGCCAACTAGCCACGGCGCTACTAGGCGTGCTGTAGTTATTCAGTGATTCTGATAATTGATAAAAATGAGGCTTCTGCTTACGCGTGATGAAAATTTCATTTTGTTCCGATTTTTTGATGGCTTTAGAACAATCTACATATCTCGTGGCCAGAAAACGAATAGATTTCATCACAAATTATAGATCGAGAAGAGAAGAGCAAAGTGAACATTAAATTGAATAAAAGGTCATTTTTTAAGTAGCACTGCGAGAGGCAAAGGGACTCGTACCAAAAAGCATCCCAAAACGTGAGAGGTAATGTGACTCACATGAAAAAATCATCCCGAAATGTGCAAGGCAAGGAGACTCACATCAAAAAGCACCCCAAATTGTTAAAGGCAAGGAGTTTAAGACCAAAAAAGCTTACCGAAACGTGGGAAGCAAGATGGCTTATCAAAAACCATCTCCACATGTAATATATGAGCAGAACCATCCACCAAAATCGTTTTTAATTTTATTATTACCTATCGTTTTCCTACAATGGAACCATTTTGAAAATTCAATTAAGAAAATATCTAAATCGTTCTCCAGCTACATAAAAGTAAAAATTAAATAAAATATTCGTTACACGTTAACAGAAAAATAGTTTTCATCAATTATTAGAACCACTGAGTCACTACAGTACGCCTAGTAGCGCCGAGGCTAGTTGGCGCGGGGCACCCGTGCTCTTATGACTATCTAGAACTCAACCAATACTTTTCATCCCATTTTTGTTTCAGGATGTTTTCCAAGAGAAAAAAATTAAGCTTTTTTCTAGCCTAATTGATGCAAAAATAGAAACGATTCGTTGATACGAGACAAATCGATTGACCTATAATATTGATACGAAGTTCATGTAAGAATAGAAAAAGCTTTTATTTTGACTTCCTGTATGAGGAAGCAAATTGATCTGTTAATTATTATAATGCGGAAGCAAAGTACTCATCAAATGAGCACCATTAAATTGTAAATACAAACAAAGTGGAAAAATCTGAGATCGAATTCACAGCTGGTTAACACGTATCACACGTATCCTTAATTACGTAATATCTGAAATTGTTTAAATACTACTAAAGAAAATTAAAAATATTACCTTAGGCATGTTTTTGTTGATAAAAGAAGAGGACGATTGAAAGTAGAAAGTCCAAACATAATTTTTGCAAAATTTCAAACAAGAATCTTCTACCATATTTGAAATATCATTAAGCAAAGCATAACATTGTAATTTCGTATCACACTTACCTCTATCGACCTTATTGGTTAAACTATGAGGAGACCTAAAACTCGAATCAGGCAATATAAAAGATATTGCGAATAAGGTGATCTAAATACAGGTCATATTTTAATTTTGACTTAGGTTACGTTGAAGAATTTGTTTCTTTCGAATTGTGGTCAAAACCTACGTTGTTTTTTGTGAATATTGTCAATTAAATGATTCATGGCCCTTTAAATAATTTGAAGAATATTAAAAGTTCTAAGCCTTTTCAGAACGTTAAATCAAACTTTTATTTTCTGCAGCATTGGCTTTTAAAGCCAATGTATGATAATAAGAATAGAATTTTAGTTTCAATTCACTCGCAGTATATATGAACACATGGTATCAGATATGAAAATTTGTCTACTTTTTGCATTCGTTTTTGATAGCTCACGTTATTGGTCGAAAAGTTAAAAAAAGTATAAATTATAAAGTAAGAATAATCATATTTGTCCTTATTATTCCGTACTGCGATTTGTTATATGTATACTAAAATGCATAATTCCTGTAATCAATGTCAGGTTTCCTTGATGCAAGCAGAGCGTAACAGTAGGCCTGAATTATAAGTAGAGGGAAGTGCTTACTTTGTTTACACGCGCGCTTAAACGTATCAAATGAAACTCTACGATGCAGTTTAAATAATTATCTAAACTGCGTATTCTGATTTACCAATGTTGGTGTATTTATGTCTTTATGTACACGATGCGACTGATCATTCAGCCTTGTTTAACTGTGAATATAGAATCCCTTTGTGTTCCCCCAGACCTGGATTAACCCACCTACCTTAATTTATTGTCTTACGTAATATCAGCAGAAAAAGCATTTTAATTACTAAAAACAATGCAATATTAAGCGATTCTACCACTAAATAAAATCTCTTAAATTTGAGACGTGACTTACGGAGGACGTCCTCTTATTTTATAAATTTGTTGTTTGAAACCTAGTTCGAAACATAAGTTATAGAGGTTTAAAGGTAAATACAACAAAAAGAAGAACATGATGCATGTGGGTCAAAATACCTCAAGTGTGCCCACCTAAAATTATTGTTTTTTTTTATATATTTTTTTTATTGGGTTTAAACTTGGCTGGCTTATAGGCCTAGTGAACCTATATTAAATGACCAAACTATAGGTCTATTTATCAACCAGTTGTCAATATACAGAGGCCTGAAGTTTTCACTTTTTCTGGTGCTTTTTCACCTTCACGTTGATGAAAGTTCTTTGTGAATTATCCGATTCGACTTTTATTATAGTGTTTTCGAAAGCTCTTTTCATATAGTTAAAGGCTATCATACGAATATATTTTTGCATCATGAATTTCCATTTTTTTTCAAAAATCTAAGTTAAATTTGATTTTTTTTTAAAAAAACCCCTACTTTGAACATTTTTTAGCCCCTTAGGACTATAATTCAGACATGTTTCAACCAGATAAAAAACCCCAATAATTTTAGGTGGGAACACTTGACGTATTCCGGCCTGTGTACGGAATAATAATAAAGTTAATTTTGAACCTAAAAGGAGCGTCCAATTGTTCTGATGCAAAACTGAATGACATCTCGTTCAATTCGCGATGAGATTTGAATTGATATCTGCCATTTGCCATAATAAAAATTTTTTATTTTGAATCACTAGTAGCTTCTTCTTGGCAGCGAACATAGTTGGAGATCAAAATGCACTTGTTATAAAATAAACTAATACAAAACTAGAACTCTTGTTTTTCCTGTGTGAACAATTTTTGATATGTGTGCTATTTTTTGAATACCTAGTTTGTGTCTGAGATTTGATTTGGAACTTTATTTTGAAAATTAACTTATTATTCAGGCCTTCGTTCAATAGCTTTTCATTCAATGTGATTGGAAATGATGAACAGAATTTTAGCTTGTACATAATGCCGTCGACTTTGTATGTTTGAGAGCAAAAATATTCTTCAACTATAACCTCCTAATGAATTTGTTATCCCCAAAAAATCCAAGCTAAAAGTTACTCGTTCCCCATGGATTTTTGCCATACATAATTTTGCAATTTTTATAACAATTTTCCAGATAATTGAAACATATATTTTCTAAATCTTTAGTTCGTACAAATTTTTAATACTCGAGGGAGGTTCAGGAGAAATAATACATTTAGATAAAGTGTGACTTTTCTAATAAAGCAGACGTATAAATTATTGTGTTCTCCCGAGTAAAAATGCTTCGACTTGAGTTCGACTTGGCGCTGTCTTGAGTTCTTCTCCAAGACATCGATGTCTGGCTGCGTCTCAAAACTGAGACAAGACATAACATTATGTCTTACTTTTATTGTTTCAGCATGGTGATTCCAAGTCGACGAAACTCGTCTCAAGACTTACATTCTGGACTCAGAAATGACACTGTTAACAGATGCAAAGAATTAAAATTAATAAATGAAAAATTTGTAATTATCGAATTAGCTATTTTTAATTAAAAAATTCAGAATCTGTGTGTTTGAACGAATATAACCCTGCAAATTTTTCTTCCAAAAAATGAAAATAGTGATTGTCTATAAGGATCTCCTGAGCCGTTATAAATACGTAGAAACAAACAACATTTTTGGTATCGTCGTCAAACCAGTATAATACAAATGAAAATCTAGAAATGAATTGATTCAATATATATATTGTGTAAAAATATACAAAATTGCTTAATTATTAACAAAGATTGGCTTTTATGATAGTCAGACCCTTTTTGTCAGGGCAGGTATATACTCAAAGTTATAAACCGCTTGTTTCAAAATCATAAAAATTCGACTCAAGATATAAATATATGTCCTCAAGACATAGAAACTGGTCTCCAAACCATAAATTAAAGTCTGACTCCGTCTCAATAAGGAGACATGCTGGAGTCGAACTTTTCGACTTCAGCATATCGTGATTGGGGGCAATTCAAGTCGAAACCAAGTCGAAGAATTTTTACTGTTTCGATTTTCAAGCGTTGAAGCGTTACTGAGTAAGTATAATTGCGGTACATATTATACTGTTTGATGAAAAGCTATTGAAAGCTATAATTAAGGAAGTTATATATTGGCACTAGCGTGACCATATCTATAGAAGATAAAAATAATTAAAAAATATTTCATCCTTGTTCTTGATCATGGAGTACTTTCTACCCCCTGATAGGGGTAGTTCTTCGGTTGTTATGAGTTGAAATGGTCTAAGTAAATAGAATTAACGTAGTTATTATAAATTGACACTAATTCGTTCTATCTACGGGAAAAATAATAAAAAATATTGTATACATATTCTTGATCATGACGTAGTTTCCACCCCCTCATAGGGGTAGTTTTTCGATTTTGAATAGTCGAAGCGTTTGATGAAAAACTATTGAAAACTATTCCACCTGCTTTTATAGTACCGGTGTACATTCCACCCCCTCATAGGGGGAGTTTTCGGGTTTTTAGGGGTTGAAATGGTGCTATGTAAGAAAAATGAACGTGAAGACTATACGTGAAAAGGGTAAACTAATGATAAACCCGGTTACAGCATGCATTGACGATTATTTTGAGCTTTCTTGCGTCAATTTACGTTCTTTCCTTCAAAAACTACGTTGGGCGCAAAAAAAGGGGCGGACTTTCGGCTTATTTTGGGGACCCTCTTCAAAAAGCACTTTTATGCTCCAGACTTCACACTCATTCCCCTATTTCCCTTGTTTCCCTTTTTTTCAATTCTTTTTCCTCCTGTTTTCAAAAAACTTCCCTTTTTCTCTTTTTTTCGATTTAATGCAAAGTGAATTAATAGAACCCATTCAGAAAATCCAATTATTTTCGGTTGAAAAGTCTACTATTATATTTTCATTCGAAATTCATCTTGTTTGTTTAAACATTCAACAATTTAGTGGAAAATTCATTTATTTTATTTCACATTTATCTATTTTTTTAACAAATAATTTGAACACAATTTCATTCCATTTTGAGAAAATAAATCTTCTTGGTTACAAAAACATCTTTTTTGTTTAAAAAAGCAATGATTTAGTAAAAAATTTATTTATTTTATTTAACGTTTATCTGTTTTTTTTACAACTAATTTGATGAAAATTTCATTCCATTTAAAAAAAATAAATCTTCTTAGTTACAAAATCAACTTTTTTGTTTAAAAATGCAATTGTTTGGTTCAAAATTTATTTGGTTTGGTTCGGGATTCAACTGTTTTGTTGAAAATTCTACTTTCTTGGTTTAATTCAACTGTTTTTTTTTATTAAAATATTTTTGGTGTAAGTATTAACTATTACATTATTTGTTGAGAATTTATAATTATTGATTAAAAATCGAACAGTTTTGCAGAAAAATTCAACATTTTTTAAACTAATTTGCTCTGTGGAAATATCCGTCTTTTTAGATAAAAATTGAACTATTCTGTCAAAAATTATTCTTTCTTGATTGAAACTTCAACTACTGGGTTGAACTACTTTGTTACAAAGTTTTTTCAAAACACATCTTTGGTTGAAAATTTCACTTTTTTGATGAAATTTTTTTTTTCGGTTAAAAATTTTTTTTTTTATTTGAAAATTCGACTATTCCATTTTTCTTGGGAAATTTATACTTTATATGTTGAAAATTCAACTATTTGTTAGAATATTAATTTATTTTTATAAAAATTCGTCTTTTGGATTAGAAAATTAATCTTTTCTGTTGGAAATCTATCTTTTCGGCTAAGAATTAAAATATTTTGTTACGAGTTCGTTTTTGCTCTCGCTTAATTCCACTGTTTGAAAATTCGTCTTTTGGATTACAAGCCATATTTCAACTGTCTTCTAAAAATTTCGTCTTTTTGGCTTGAAAATTTAACTTTTTTTGGTTAAATTTCAATCCTTTTTGCTATGAAAATCTATCATTTGGTTGAACTATTTTTTCAAAATTTATTTTGTTTTGGTTGAAGATTTATAATTTAGGTTGAAATTCATATTTTTAGCTTGAAAATTTAACTGTTTTATAGAAAATTTCATCTTTTTGGTTTGAAAATTCAACAATTTTGTTAAAAAATTACTTTTTTGTTGAAAATTCATATTTTTAGTTATTATTTCAAATATTTGGTTGAAAATAAAACAATTTTTTTAAAGTTTAACAATTTGGAAGAAAATTGTTGAAAATTTATGTATTTTGTTGAAAATTCGTCTTTTTGGTAGAACATTAATCTTCCTGGTGGAAAAATCCAACTTTTCGGTTGAAAATTTGACTTTTTATTGAAAATTCATCTTTTTGGTTGATAATTCTACTATTTTATTAAAAACTTACTTTTTCGTTTAACTGATTGAAAATTTCTCTTTTGGTAAATAATTCATCTTTAATGGTGAAAAAATTATTTTTCTTTGAAGAAAATGATCTTTTTTGTTGAAAATTCAATGTTTGGAATTAAAAATGCAACTGTTTTGAAGATAATTCGCCTTCTGCTCTCCAAAATTTAACAACTTTATTGGAAATTGATGTATTTTGGTTTAACTACTTCATATAATGAAAATTCAACTATTTGGTGAAAAATTCGTCTACATATTTGGATGAAAATTCGTATTTTAAATTAGAAAAATAATCTTGTGTGTTAAAAATTTATCTTTGTGGTTGATGTTTCAGGTATTTTTTTTTTCAACTGGTTGAAAATTTGTCTTTTGGTAGAAAAGTCATCTTTTAAATGTTTTCTAAAAAATCCGTCTTTTTGGCTTGAAAATTGAACTGTTTTTGATTAAATTTTTTATTATTTTTCACAGATTATGGACAAACAAAATTTTAAAAGAAAAGAAAATCATCCCTTACTTTTTACATAAAATCATGCCATTTATCTGAAATTTTATACAATTATCAATTTTTCGCGCGATTCTTTAGTTAATACTATGTTTGTTGCTAATAGTCCATTCTTCGTAAAATTTGCGTAAAAATTACTGAATTAAGCAAACAAAATTAGGCGAACATGAACCAATATTTTAACCTAGGACTAAGTATAGGTCTAACAATAGGACCGTTTTCTTCAAAACAATTTTATTTATTTGACCAAAAATAACTTCAATCTGAAGAAAATAATTTTGAATCAAAGACAATTTTCATAGACATTCTTTGATTTAAAAAATACTCAAGTTTCAATATTAATCAGCATATCGATTTGATTTAATTTCAAGATATGCTGACAATGGAATTATCTGATTCAGACATGAATTTTCCGGCACACATCAGCGGAAATACGAAGGGTTCGAACAAGAGACTCGTTTAATGAACTCTCTGGGCATCGTACGAAATTGCATTGCGTCAAATAGACTCCGCAGAACTTTCTCCTCGATTGGACGACACGTCATGTCATTTCATGTTTGCTCCATCCCTATGAAAATTTTAATTTCTATACTGCATTTCCTACTTTCATGCAAATTTTAATTTTTTCGCATGTGTTCATTTAAAAGAAGACTAGATATTACATGAATATTCAATATTTAAATATTTGTCCATTTTTTTTATTTCAATATTTTCAAAGAACGACAAATTGTTATTTTAAGCTTCTGCAGTTTTTAATTACTTTAGATATCCAAACTTTCGTCATGGATTCCAATGATGTTTAGCGTTCTCTTTTGAAATCAAGCTAATGATCTATATTTGAAAGAGATGAAAATGAACAAAATAGCGACGATTATTTGGAAATTTCAAAATTGGGACAAAACGGCTTTAATCCTTTGACCCATACATTTTCCTATCAGCCCAATTTCAACGAAACTTGACGATCAGATGTTTTTGGGATCGCTTATTTTAATTCCATATATTGGACCCGCGATTTTAAAATTTTATAAATATTAACCCACGATTCGTTATCAGCAACCCAAAAAAAACACCTTAATACCGAGTTTAGAGCCAATTCGTCCATTTGTTGTAGTTTGAGCCAGTTATATTTGATCCACCATTTTGAATTTTTATATTTGAACTCCATATTCATACTATGCGTTCCAAACAACCGTATGCATCAAGTTCAGAGCCAATCAGTACATTATTTTTGTTTTATCCTGCCATATTGCATCCGCCATATTATTTTTGGACATATTTTCAAAATTTTACCTTAGGTTCATAATCAGCTACACAAAAAACCCCTACGTACCAAAATTAGAGCAATTTTTAGTTTTTTAAAATTTTTTTAGTTTTTGAGTTCGCCATATTAGATTTGCAATATTGGCTTTTTATATTTTGACTACGAATTTCTAATCAGAGGTACAAAACCCTCTAAATACCGAGTTTAGAGCTAATCAGTTCAATTCTTTAATTCAATTTCGCTATACTAGATCCGCCATATTGTACATTTTCAAATTTTAACTCCAGGTTCGTAACTAGCGACCTAAAAAAATAAAAACCTTGATACCGAGTGAGAGCTAATGAGTCAATTTTTTGTAGTTTGATTCCGCCATATTGGATCCACCATCTTGGATTTCGGAATTTTTCTAATTTTGACCCCAGATTAGTGATCAGCAACCCAAAATTTCCTGAATATCAGCTTTTATTAAGTGACTGCAAAATTTTCCCCTACAGCAAATTTTATATAAATCAAAAATGTTTCATTTTTTTAACCGCCATGTTTAGTTAAAAGTTTAAAATTTTGAAATTATGACTGCAGATTCAGAATAAGCAGATAAAATTTCTATTAGATATGAAGTTACAAATAATTTGGAGTAAAAGTTGAGTATTTTTCTTTTTAGTTCTAAAAGGTGGGACATATGTGTCCCACTAGGGTGGTCCAGAAAAAAATATTTTTTTGCTAGAGAGCAATAATCCCCCCAAGAAATGGGGAGAAAAAATACTTGTTGAAAATTTAAAAAAAAAAGTAAAGTTTAGTAACGTCTTAAGGAATATTCAAGGAATAATCACCACCGAATACATTTTAATTCCGATGCCCCAATTCCCTTGCATTGTACCCGAAATATGCACCAAAAATAAAAAAAAAAGCAATTTCATTTGAAATTCATCCCAAAGATGACTATTTGAAAAAATTTTCAACCATAAAAGATTCTTATTCGGTAATCCACAATTTTTCAAATATTTTAAAACTAATTTTCAATTGTTCCAATAACTATTAGGTGTTTAAACAAACATTTGTCCTAGTAAGTTATACAAAGTTATTATTTTTCGGGATAAATGACATAATTCATGGATTTTATTAGTTATACAACACTTTTTGTTTACCATATTTTTCAATTCCTCAAAAAAAATTGATTCATTTATATTTATTTACAATTAAGGATATTGAGAGTAACGCTTTTCTCAAAATCGTAAAAAGTTAGTATTTTCTCGTTAAATAATACAGTTTTATGAATGTGAGGAGTAACAATTTTTGTAGGAGACAGTTTAAAAATCATTTAAACAATTAAAAATCATCAAATTTTGTCTTTTTGTAGGAAAAGTGGTAAAAATTCTAGTTTTTTCGAATCTCTTACACTATGTCTCTTATTATTCAGTATTTTCTTATTACCGGGGATTTTACGCACCTTGACAAATACGGGAAAATCCTGAAAAAAAATAGATTAATTTTTAACCAGGCAGTTGTAGATGACGTTTGAACAAAATAGTTTCATTTTAAACAAAATAATCAAATTTTGTACCAAATAGTAGAATTTTTAAGCAATTAAGATGAGTTCCAAACCTAAAATATAATGGAAGTCTTGTCAATAAAAAAATTAACTTCCAACTAAGAAGATTTGCATTTTCTTATTGGGTTTTATTAATTCAGTTCAAATTTAAGCGAAAGAAACGAGAAAGGGGGATGTTTTTTTTTAAATAGCTGTGAATTCGATCTCGAATATTTCCACTTTGTTTGTATTTGAAATTTACTGGTGCTCATTTGATGAGAACTTTGCTTCCTTATATTGATTAATTAGCAAATATATCTGCTTCCTCATAGAGTAAGTCAATATAAGAAAATGTTCTTACAAGAACTTTGAATTACGTCAGTGATCAAAATTTTTCTCTTAGAAACAGATTTTTAAAATTATGTATGTGATCACATAAAAGCGTGAGATTCACACATCCGCACGCAGATACATCCGGACAATCATTCAGAACATTGCATTAAACATTTTTAAAGTGATGAAAGTTTAATTTAAAAAAATATTTTAAAATTTTGAACTTGTTACACCCACAAAACTTCCTCTAGGAGGAAGCAAAAAATGGAAAAAGATTAGAATTTTTGAAAGAAGGGGAAAAGAGTTTATGAATTGCCCTTAATGTGTTGAGTCAATCTGCCGTCTAAATTAATCTTTAAATTATATCAATGTTCTCAAACAAAAAAAAATATCTAAAGAATTTAATTAAAAGTACTCTCATACTAGTATCAAATAGTTTTAGCTCTTAGTTAGTTTCACATGGCATTTTGAGGGTGGGTTCACCGAAACGTCACAAATTATCACAAGAGGGTAGGGTGAGTCAATAAATCACTGAAAATAGCATCACGTAATATGTGGACGCTCCCTCATATGAACAGAAAAAGAAAATGAGCTTTGTATTTTATAGATTACGGGATAAAATATATTTCGAATCCAATTTGCAGTAAAGAAGAGAGCTGGAGAATGAACCTATTAGGTGAAAATATCGTTTCTAATTCAAATCATGAATTTCCTTCTATCCCTTATGAGAAGGGAGAAGAGAGAAGATAAAAGACATAAGACATAACATCTTGAGATCTTATTCTCGTGTAAATCTCAGCCCCAGAGTAAAGTTTCCACGATAACGGATAATCTCACGATCTTCTCAGCAATATCTCGCCAAGAGGGTCGGGTGTTACGCGCGATTCCCCCTATTAGTCGTCTAATTCGTGTCTGGCTCTCTCGCCACATCTCTTCCCTTCGATTACAACCTTGCGACCCTACTGCGAGAGCTAAAATTAGAAACTGGAATTAAAGCAGTAATTAGTATCTGTGTCAGGAAGTCATGAGCACATTTGTCTCTCAGAACCTTCATCAGAATTAATACTCATCTACTAATTAAAATTAGTTTCATGTATTTCATTTCATATAGTCTCAAATTTATCAGTTTAGGACGCTAGTTCCAAATTAGAATCGTTTTAATATTGCAGGGTATCTCAATTTATAACAGTTTCTTCGGAATAGAATTATTTGTTGTAACCGAATTTGCTTCAAATAATTTGCAATCCAAATATCATTTGGTTTAAATGACAAGATTCCATCTCGGAGAGGCCTCATAAAAAGGTGCTAACTCGTGGAGCCAAAATGAAAAGGTGCTCCAAAGTTGAGATCAATGATGTTCCTAATACAATGAACATGATTTTGAAGCATCGAGAGTTCATCACACGAGTTAGCACCTTTCATTTGGTTCCGCGAGTTAACACTTTCTTATTTGGTCTCTGAGATGGAAACTTGTCATTTGGACACTTGATATTTGGATATCAATGATTTGGAATGAATTTGGTCACAATAAATGTCTTCAAAAAACAAATTATAAATTTAGATACCCAAAAATTTGAAACGATTCAAATTTGAAACCTTGCGTCCCAAAACGATAAATTCGAGACTAAATAAAATACATGAACTTGATTTTAATTAGTAGATTTGGCAGCAATTAGTTTCTGCCTCAAGAAGTCGTGGGCACATCTATCACTCAAAAGCTTCATCAGAATTAATACTCATCTACAAATTAAAATTAGTTTCATGTATTTCGTTTCACGTAGTCTGAAATTTATCCTTCTGGGACACTAGGTTCCAAATTAGAATCGTTTCAAAATTTCAGGGTATCTCAATTTGTAACAGTTTCTTTAGAACACAATTGTTTGTTATTACCAAATTTATTTCAAATAATTTGCAATCCAAATATCCATGGGTCCAAATGACAAGATTTCATCTCGGAGAGGCCGTATTAAAAGGTGCTAACTCGTGGAGCCAAAATGAAAAGGTGCTACAAATTTGAGATCAATGATGTTCCTAATACAATAAACATGGCATTTTGAAGCATCGAGAGTTCAGTAAACGAGATAGAACCTTTTCCGTTTGTCTCTGCGAGTTAGCATGTTTTATTTGGTCTCTCCGAGATGCAACCTTGCTATTTCGAAACGTCGATATTTAGATATCAGATGATTTGAAATTAATTCGGGCACAATAACAAATTTTCTTTAAAATAAAAGTGATAAATTGAGATACCCGAAAATTTTAAACAATTTGAATGTGAGACCTAGTGTCGTAAAATGATAAAGAGACCATACGAAGTGAAATACATGAAACTGATTTCAATTAGTAGATTAATATTAATCCTGAAGAAGGTTTTGAGTAGTATATGTGCTAATGACTTTTTGACGCTGATACTAATTACTGCGAAATCTACCAAATCTAATCAATTACATGTATTTTATTTTATTTAGTCTCAAATCGATCATTTTGGAACACAAGCTCTCAATTAGAATCGTTCCAAAATTGCAGGGTATCGAAATTTGTACCTGTTTTTTCGGAAGATAATTATTTGTTGTTGCCAAATTCATTTCAAATCATTTGCAATCCAAATAACGAGGGGTCCGAATGACAAGGTTCTATCTCGGAGAGACCACATGAAAAGATGCTAACTCGTGGAGAAAAAAATGAGAAGATGCTAAATTGCGTGGTGAACTCTGGAACCTTCAAAATACACCTTTTTATATGATTTCTCTGAGATGGCTCCTTGTCACTTGGCCATGCCGATATTGTGTTTTTCAAAGGAAATAATAGTCGGTGCCAAAAAATTGTTGCCAAAATAATCATGATGCCTAAAAATGTTATTTTGTTTATAGAAAGACTAATTATGTTTTGTTTCAACTTTATAATTCTACTCTATCTTCAGATCCACATAAACTAATTACGGCACATAAAAAAAGTGTATTTTGGATAAACGTTTTATTCATTCAAAAAAAAAATTGTTTACTCTTTATACACATACAATTTTCGCATCTGATGTGCATAGAGCAGTTTTTAAATGAAAAGAAACTGAAATTATGTATATTTTATCCTAAATTCATTCTCAATAAAAAAATTTGTACGTTTTTCATAATTGAGACTCTTTTTTGGGAGGATTGTAAATTTTTTTCCTACGATTTCATGTTTCAATTTGTTACTGTAATTCATCCCGATGCCAATTTTTTCGCCTCTCTTCTTCACATTTATTTCCCTAACCTCGATATCTTGTAACTTGATGGATTCCGGGTTTATCTGAAAGTTACATTTTTCACTGAAGCTAAGGAAATCGGTTCTGGGAGGCAATCTCGGAGTTCAAATATTCTCCAGTTTATCTCCTAGCAGATTTTTTCGCGAGCATTACAAATGATGGAAACACTTTTTTATGTTGAAATTCATCTTAAAAATGTAAACTTAAATTCAACTTCGAAACTCTATACTAACTGTTAAACGAATAAAAAAACTAAAGGATTGCACGATAAAAGGGCGTAAGTGCCATAAGGCAAGTTTTAAAAAAGAGTCAAAAACATTTTCAAAAATCTAATTTACAATTTAAAAAAATTAAGAAACTTTCTTTAAGATATTTTAATGATGAATAAATGAATGTCCAACTGTTTATGTCTGAAGAGTCTACCATTATATTTTTGATTCGGAATTCATCTCGTTTGGTTAAAAATTTCACTATTTGATTAAAAATTTAATTATTTAGTTGACAATGCAATTATTTTGTTGAAAATTCACCTTTTTATTTATAAGCGATTCAGCTGCTTAGTTGAAAGTTGAATTATTTTGTTAAAAATTCCTCTCTTTAGTTTAAAATTGCACTATTTCGTTAAGAATTCGTTTTCTTTTTTGTTTTTTTGTTGTTAAGAATTAATTTTTTGAACTAAAAATGTAACTGTTCTTTTGTTGGTTAAAAATTGATATTTTTCAGTTAAAAGTTTAACTCTTTGGTGGAAAATTTTTGTATATTGTTGAAAATTCGTAATTTTTGATAGGAAATTAATTTTCTTAGTTGAAAATGCATCCTTTTTAGATACAAATGTAACCGTTTAGTTGAAAATTACTCTGTTCTGGTTGAGTATTTAACTATTCGTCTTTTTTGTTTCAATTCGCATGTTTATTATTTCAAATTGAAATTTTTTTATTGAAATATCAACTATTACATGTTTTGTGAAGAACGAACCTTTTTTGTTCGAAAAATCAACTAATTGATAATTGATCTACTCTTTAAAAAATTAATTTGTTGGTTAAGATTTATCATTTTAGTTGTAAATTCATATTTTCAGGTTGAAAACTGTACTGCTTTATAAAAAATTCGTCTTTTTGGATTAAAAATAAAAAAAACTTGGTAGAAAATTAAGCCATTTGGTTAAAAAATAACTTTTTTGATAAAGAACCATATTTTTGGTTGAAATTGAATCATTTGATTGAAAATTAAATTTTGTTTATAAAAATGTATTAATTTGGCAGAAAATGAATGAAATTTTGAGAAAATCATATTTTTGGGTTGAAAATTCAATTGTTTTATACAACTCGTTTTTTTTTTGCTTCAAAATTCAATAATTTTGAAGAAAACTGATGTATTTTGTCGAAAATCTGTCTGGTGGTTGAACATTAATCTTTTTGGTGAAACTTCATCTTTCTGGTTGAAAATTCAATTCTTTGAATGAAAACTCATCATTTGTGGTTAAAAATTTATTTTTTCAAAGTTAACATCTTTGGTTGAAAATTGAAATTTTTTTGTTGAAATTTCGTTTTTTTGGTTAAGTTCTAATTTTTTTATTTGGAAATTTAACTATTCCAATTTTGGTTGGAAATTAATACATTATATATTATATATTGACCTTTTTTGGTTGAATTAAACTAACTTAAAATTCATTTCTTTTTTGTTGAAAATTTATGTTTTGAACTGAAAATTTGACGATTCCATTTTTGGTTGAAAATATATATTTTTAGTTGAAAATTCAATTGTTTGATTTAAGATTTATCTTTCTTGATTAAAAACTCATCTCTCTGATTGAGGATTTAACTATTTTGTTGAAAAATGGTTTCTTTTTGTTGAATTCTACTGGTTGAAAAATCGTCTTTTGGTAGGAAATTGATCTTTTATAGAAGAAAAGTCATCTTTGTTGGTGAAAAATAACTTTTTTAAATGAAAATTTAACTTCTAGAGTTGAAAATTCAACTGTTTTTAATTGAATTTAAATCTTTTTTGTTTGAAAATTCGACCATTGTGTTGAAAATGCATCTTCTTAGGTTAAAAATAAACTTTTTTGTTGATATTTAACTGTCTTCTAAAAAATCGTCTTTTTGGCTTGAAAATTGAAATTTTTTGTTGAAATTTCGTTTTTTTTAGAACTGTTGATTTTTTCAAATCAAAATTCAAATATTTCATTATTGGTTGGAAATTGATATTTTATATATCGAAAATTCAACTATTTCATAGAAGTTGCATGTATTTTGTTAAATCTTCATCCTTTTCGTTAGAGAATCAATCTTGTTTATCGAAATTTCATCATTTTGTTTTGCATTAGATTGAAAATTGATATTTTTTGGTTGACTTCAACTAACTTAAAATTTCCTTCTTTTTTGTTGAGAATGAATGTTTCAAACTTAAAATTTCACGATCCCACTTTTAGTTTAAAAAATATATTTTTAGTTGAGAATTGAATTGTTTGATTCAAGATTTATCTTTCTAGATTCAAAACTCATATATTTGATTGAAAATTCAACTATTTTGTTAAAAAATGTTTTTTTTGTTGTTGAATTCAACTGGTTGGAAAATCGACTTTTGGTACAAACTTTATCTTTCATGGGAGGAAATTAATCTTTGTTGTTTAAAAATCATTTTTTTTAATGAAAATTCAACTTTCAGGTATGAAAATTCAATTGTTTTTGATTGAATTTAAATCTTATTTGTTTGAAAATTCGACCATTGTGTTGAAAATGTATCTTTGTAGGTTAAAAATAAACTTTTTTGTTGATATTTAACTGTCTTCGAAATAATCGTCTTTTTGGCTTGAAAATTGAAATTTTTTGTTGAAAATTCACCTTTTAGCTTGAAGGTTCAAATATTTGGTTCTCAATCCAACTGTTTGGTTGAAAATTAATTCATTTTGTTTGAAAATTCGTCCTTTTGGGTTGAAAATTGATCTTTTTTGGTTGACTTTAAATTGTTTAAAATTCCCTTTCTTTTTTTGAAAATGAATGTTTCAAACTTAAAATTTGGCGATTCCATTTTTAGTTAAAAATATATATTTTTAGTTCAAAATTCAATGGTTTGATTTAAGATTTATCTTTCTTGATTAAAAACTTATCTACTTGATTGAGGATTCAACTATTTTGTTACAAAATTGTTTTATTGTTGTTGAATTCAACTGGTTGAAAAATCGTCTGTTGGTAGAAAATTGATCTTTTATGAGAGAAAAGTCATCTTTGATGGTGAAAAATAACTTTTTAAAATAAAGATTCAACTCAACATATAGGGTTGTAAATTCAACTGTTTATAATTGAATTAAAATTTTTTTAATTCGATCATTGTGTTGAAAATGCATCTTTGTAGGTTAAAAATAAACTTTTTTGTTGATATTTAACTGTCTTCGAAAAAATCGTCTTTTTGGCTTGAAAATTGAAATTTTTTGTTGAAAATTCTTCTCTTTTGTTTGTATGTTTAAATATTTGGTTGTTTATCTAACTTTTTGGTTGAAAAATTAATTTATTTTGTTTGAAAATTCGTTCTTTTGAGTTGAAAATTGATCTGACTATAGTATTCACTTTTTTTATTTAGAAGAATTTATTCGCTACTTTTCGGAGGGTGAAAGGCGAGGTAAAACAATATAAAGGTCATGACCAAAGAGTGAGGGGGGACCTCAAAAATAGATGGACGGTTGCTTTTGCCCTGATGGCGAAGCCTCAACTATTTTCTAATTTTAGTATATTTTGTACTTAAACAAGTTTGATTTTTATAATGACTTAATGGAATAATGTTTTATCTACCAGAAGATCAAAGTTTCAATGCGTAAGTATTCAAATTATTGTTGCTAACATTATATTCTTACCAACGAAGCTTTCAATGTTATTTGCAAAGTCGCTTTTTCCCCGGCGCTCCGTCTTGCCCCGGTCCACCCTATACAAAAGTAGTGAAATAAAAACAAGTGTGAAGTTTTCTATACACAAAAATTTAAATGCGTAAACTTTGAATTGTAAATTCAGTTGAATTTCCATTAAAAAAAAGATTTTATTCGCCGGATCGATTGAAATTCTTTTTTTGCGAAATACGCAAATTCAAACCCTTGTCTGTTAACGACTAAGGTTTAAGAATAGCCCGAGTAAATGAAAAGTCTTCCCTTGTTAACCAAGGGATCAGTTGCACATCCGCAAAAGTTGAAGTTCGCCGCTACAATGACATCGCAAAATTAAAGCGATATCCGGGGTCGACAACGAGGATGCATCCTGTTTGTAAAGTCAGGTCATCTAAATTGCAAATATTTCGCCCTGACGCCTCTAAACGATGAAAACGTGCCGGGGTAAAGTTGAAGCCTGTTTTTTCGCCTCGCTCGACACTCTCATTTCTCTTATTTGCTGAACTGAAGACCACGAGTGATGGGCGAGAAAAAAAATCTCTGATAAAAAAAATGAATAGGGTGGAAGGGAAAAAAGGAAAAAATAATTTACTGTTATCTGACGATAAAATAAATTTTGATAATAAATGGAAAATCTTTCTCTTTAATTCTCGTATTACCTCTTGGAAAATAAAGTTCTTTAGCAAATTACCATATTGCGAAAAGAATGAAATTATATTCACTGAAAGGTAATCTGATCCTGTGAAGCTTATTTTTAGTATGGTAAATAACAAAAAATTACTCTGTATTATTAGACTTTTCAAAGTTATTTTCAAATAAAAAGTAAGAAAATTTTCCTTATGTGTGCAGGTACCCTCAAACGGGGTTATTTGGGACATGTGGGGTAAAATCGGACATTCCTGAATTGATAATTGAAATTACTTAAGGTGGGTGGTTTAAACTAAAGTCTAGAACCAGTTGAAGTTTTAACTGACTTCAGATTCTTGAAACAGTTTTGAGTAATTTATCGCAGGTATAAATTTAGAAAATTTAGAGGTGTCCGAATTTACCTCACATGTATGAAATTACCCCGTTTGACGGTATCCTATCCAAAAAAAGTGGTGTAACGATATTTCTCGAAAATGTTTCAATCTTCGTTGTGGAAAACCTTATTGACTTTTAATTACTTGAAGTGGTTTTAAATCTTGAATTTCAAATTTTGAAAATTAATACTACAAATTAGAATTGTTAACATTTTTCTATGTCAGTGCTTTTTGCTGGAAATTAGTACATTTTAATAGAATTTTGCTATACTACCATAAAGTTTCACAGAAGACTGAAACTTTTTTTAACATTTTAGGTTGTGTTAGTTTCTTTTACCGAAAATTAACATTATTGAACAGATATCATCATCGAAACAACAAATTTTCACAAACGTTGGGTCATACGAGCCTTCTGCATCGGAATTAAGTATTTTTATTCTGAAAATTAATATATTTAAATTTATCAGAAATTCACATTTTGAAATAAAAATCATTACATTTCATAGTTTCATAATTTTCTAACAATTTTGGGTCATACTAGAGTCTTACACCAATAATTATAATTCTAAAACAAAAATCATTTTAGTTCGAACAAGATTTTCAATTTTTAGACAGTTACAGGTTATACTGACGTTCTTCACAAAAAGCGGTTATTAAAAAAAATTAGAAAACATGAAAAAAAAATATTATTTCAGCATTTTATATCGGAAAAAGATTGATTTTAATAAAAAACATTAGGCTTAAATGAGGATTTACAATTTTAAACAATTTTTTGTTTTGTTATTTAGTGTTTTTCGTCGAAAATTTGTATTTTTGGACAAAACTGCAACGGTTTGGTTGTCTATATATTGCACACAAATATTATATATTATTTCTAAAGTGAAGATATCAAATTTATCGATTATCAGAAATATTGTCTTTAATTGTCTATTTGGTGTGAAAATTCATCCCTTATGGTAAAATTTTTATTTTTTCGGTTAAAAATGGAACTGTTTGGTTGCGAATTAAATTTTAAATTCGACTGTTTTCGATTTAAAATAAATTTTTTTTACAATATCAATTATGATATTTTTGTTTAAAAACTCATCTTTTTGGTTGAGAAATAATTTACTTGGTTAAATTACTATGTTTGAAATTCATTTTTTTTTTCATATTTAACATTACAGTAGAAAATTCATTTTTTTTTTTTTTTGAAAATTGAACTGTTTTCTGAAAATATGATTTTAATGAGTTAAAAATTCCACTATTTTAGTAAAAAAATCATATTTTAGGGACGATAATAAATAGAAAATTCACATTGAAACGTGAACTACTTTGCTAAAAAATTCATTTTTTCATTTTAGATTCATGATTTTGGATGAAAATTGATATTTTTATTAAGAAATTTTACTATTGCATTGAAAGGCGGTTTTTTATTTTTCATTAAAAGTAAAGCTTTTTACTGAAAATATTGATATTCTAGGTATTTTTTGAAATTAATATTGTTGAGTTCAAATTTTTTTAATTGAAGATTCATCATTTTGGTTGGAAATTCACCTCTTTGTTTCAAAATTGTACTATTTGGTTCAATATTTTCTGTTTTTTTTGTATTAAACATTTATTTACTGAAAATTTAACTAATCCATTTTTTATTGAAAATTAATCTTCTTGAGTTGAAAATTGGTATTTTTAGTTGAAAATTTAACTATTTAGTTGAAAGTTCATTTCTTTTGGTAGAAAGTTCATCTTTTTGGTAAAAAATTGAACTATCTGGTTAAAAGTTCATCTTTTTGGTTTGGAAATTCAATTACTTAATGGAAAGTTGAACTGCCATGTTAAAAAATCCTCTTTTTTTAGATTTACCTTTTTGGTTAAAAATTTAACTTTTTTGTTGAAAATTTAAATTTTTTAGTTGAAAATTATTTTTTTTTAACTGAAAATTCATCTATTCCATTTTTAGATGAAAATAGCTCTATCAATTGAAAATTCAACTATTTGGTCAAAAATGCATCTATTTTTTTAAAAAATTAGTCTTTTCTGGCAGAAAATTAATCTTCTTTGTAGGAATTTCACCTTTTCTTACATCGCAATATAAAATTAATATTATTACTAAATTGTTGTATTTGATAGTATCTTATATGTAAAATAATATCAAATAAAAGCAAGTGCAATACTTTTCATAATTGATGAAATTTGATACTACAAATGAATCTTTAACCGAACAAATTAATTTTTATCAAGTTTGTTTACCTTTCCAATTTTATTAAAAATTCATTTATTTGCTTGAAGATTCATTATTTGAAGTATCAAATTTTATCAATTAGCAACCATATTGTAATTGCTTTTATTTGCTATTATTTTAGATATAAGACACTATGAAATACAAACATTTAGTAATGCTATCAATTTTTTATTTTAATGCAAAAATTGCGGGAGACGAAAAAAAAATCGCGCGTTTGTTTTTTTAGTTCAGTTTATTTACTATAAAATACATTATTGAACTTCTCAGAATATTTTTTACAGTCACTTTCTCTTGAAAGAATAATGTATATTTAGTCCAGGAAACTTTTGGACAAGCAAATACTTTTTCGTTAAGACTTGCTTTAAATTTGACTGAATATATGCTTTGGTTTGCTAATACAATTTAGGAAGAGAGAAGTGAAATTAAGATTGTGAAATGTGTTCGCAGTTCAGGTTCAGATAGAGAAGAAAGCATGCAATTTTCTCGCCTGTCGTATCCGGGCGCGGGAAAATGAATCTCTTGAACAAATTGAGTTTTTTATACATACAGCTAGAAAAACGCTCTGCAGATTACTTATGTGCAATATAATAATTCACAATTATAAAATGACGAGACGATCAAATCTTGATAAAATGTCAAGAGGAAAAGTGTGCTTAAAAAAAGGTTGATGTGTGCAACGAAATTAAAAAATAATTATAAAAAGTATTTTTATTCTGAACTTGACGAGTTTAATTGATTCACGTCAGTGTTTTCGACATGTGCACGGAAATTCGTAGACGATTTTCATTTTATAAATAAATGAGATCTGCAGAGTGGAAATTGGATATTGATTACTTTCTGATAGTTTTACTTTGTATGGAACTTCATTTATAACCATCAACTTCTAAAAGATATACTATTAAAATATTGAGTGACAAAGCTAATAGCACTTTTTTTAAAGATTACTTTCAAATTTTTTCTTTGACTGTATCCGTCATGTGATTTTTAAACAATTTTTTTATATTTGCATTCTGGGCAATTAAAAACAGAAATACCAAAACTCTCGAGAGTTGAAAATCCGATTGGATTTTCATTACTTGCAGATGTTTTCCACTTCCAGTTCAAAATTTTAAAAATCAATTCAAAAAATAATTCCTTTTAATAAAGAAACATAAAAAATATTTTGCGAATTAAAATATATTTGCGCCGTTTAAATACTCTCGCATGGTTGAATAAAAACTTTCATATTATCTAATAAGATATTGAAAATATTCTACATATTTCATGTTAAAGTTTTGCACTCGAAATTAGTATTTTGTTAAAAAGAATTTTAATATAAAATCATAAAGATTTAAAAAACTATAATTTTTAAAAAATTTAGGTTTTGTTATTATCTTATACCGCAAATTAGAACTTTTAAACAGCAATGCTCATCAAGATTTCCAATCTTTAAAAATTGTAAGTTATGTTCGCGTTTTACACCAGAAAAGAGTATTTTTGATAAAACATTATTAGATTTCAAAGATTGAAATTTTTTGACCAATTTATTTTTCCCGGTTTTGTTAGCGTCTTTCATCCGAAATGGACATTTTCAATTAAAAATCTTTATACTTCAAAGTTTTATACCAAAAATTATATATTAAAGCAAAAGCCATCATAGTTCAAATAATATTGGCAATTTTTGAATATTTTCAGGTTACATGTTATTTCTTAACAAAAGTCATTTAATTTGAATCTGAATATTTGTTTTTACAATAATAACATTGACAAGCTTGAACAATTTCGAATTGTGTTCTTGGTTTTTGTCGGAAATTAAAATTCTTATTAAGAAATCATTATATTTCAAAGAAGTTTCATAATTTTTTAATAATTCTAGGTTACGCTCGCGCTTTACATTGACAATTGGTATTTTCAAACAAAAATAATTATTATTTGAAGAAGATTTGGAATCTTTTAACAATTTTGAATGGGGACTTTATTTAGTGTTTTTGGTCGGAAATTGGTATTTTTAACTTAAAAAATTATACACTAAATATTTCAAAGAATGCTTACAATTATTTAACATTTTTAGGTCAGAAATCGGTATTTAAAAAAAATCATTAGATTTCAAGGTGAATTGTAATTGTTGCTAAAATTGTAGGTTAAGCTTACAGTTCCAGAGAAATTATTTATCGATATAAATTCACAAGATTTATAATTTTTGAACAATTTATGGTTACGTCAACGCTTTTCACCGGAAAGCGTTTACTACTTTATTTTTTTTTACAATTTTTTGTTGAAAGCCTTTTTTGCAGACGCTCAGTCCCTACTTTGAGTAATTTTTTGCTTTAAAATTAAACTATGTGTTTAAAAATTATTCTGGTTTGGTTCAGGATCCAAATGTTTTGTTGAAAATTCTACTTTTTTCGTTGAAGTCAACTATTTTTTATTTCAAATTAAAATCTTGTTGGTACAAATATCAATTATTACATTATTTTTTGCAAATTGATCATTATTGGCAAAAAAATTCAAACTTTTTTGCAGGAAAATGCAACTGCTTTTCAACTAATTTTCTCTGTGGAAAAATCCATCTTTTTAGCTGAAAATTGAACTATTTGGTTAAAAATTATTCTTTCTTGATTGAAACTTCAACTACTTGGTTGAACTACTTTGTTACCAAGTTTTTTCAAGATTCACATCTTTGGTTGAAAATTTCACTTTTTTGATAAATTTTTTTTAAAATTGATTTTTTTACTTGAAAATTTGACTATTACATTTTTGGGGGAAAATTCATACTTTATAAGTTGAAAATTCAAACATTCGTTAGAAACTTAATGTATTTTGATAAAAATTTGTCTTTTGGGTTAGAAAATTAATCTTGTTTGTTGAAAATTGATCTTTTCGGTCGAGAATTCAACTTTTTTTTTTTAATTCGTTCTTGTCTTCGTTCAATTCCACTGTTTGAAAATTCGTCTTTTGGATTGAAAGCCATATTTCAACTGTCTTCTAACAAATTTGTCTTTTTGGCTTAAAAATTTAACTTTTTTGGTTGAATTTTAATCCTGTTTGCTGTTCAATTCTCCTATTCGGTTGAAAATGTTTTACTTTGAAAATTCCACTACTTTGATAAAGTAGTCTTTTTTGATAAATAATTCAACTTTTTTTTAAATTGGTTTCTTTCGTTTTATTCAACAGGTTGAAAAGTCATATTTTGTTAACAAATTCACCTGTTATGGTAAAAAAGAGATATTTCAACTGTCTTAAAAAAATAGTCTTTTTTTCTTTAAAATTCAACTGATTTTGCTTCAATACTAATCCTTTTTGTCGGAAGATTTGACCATTTAGTTTGCTTGAGGATTCAACTATTTTGCTAAAAATTGTTTGTTTTTTTCGTTAAATTCAACAAGTGGAAAATTCGTCTTTTGGTAGAAAATTCATCTTCTATGCTAGGAAAGTCATCTTTATTTGTGGAAAATGAATTTTTTTGATGGACATTTAACCTTTTTTGGTTGAATTGAAATATTTTTTGTTTAAAATTCGACCATTTGGTTGAAAATCCATCTTTTTGGTTCAAAATTCAACTGATTCTGTAGAAAATTTAATTATTTGGTTCAAAGTTCAACTTTTTTGTTAAAAATTTGTCTTTTTGTTAAAAAATTAACTCTTCGAGTTTAAAATTCATTTCTATGGTAGAATATCCTAAAATCTTATAAACCTAATAAGTTTTATGTTTAATTCAATATTGTATTTACATTAATTTCAATTAAAAGATTATATTTCCCTATTATTCTACTTTAATTGTTAGAAATCACCCTATTTCCCATTTTTTCAGAGAAAGACTTCAACATTGCCTTAACAAGAATCTTTAAAACTTTTTCGAGTGTTTAAAAATGACTCTTAAAAAAGGTATATTTTTTTCGTCTAGGCTGCATTTTTGCTAGCATATTTGCTGATGCCCATACAGTAATACAAGAATCTGGATTTTAATAATAACTGAATTTCATTTTTAACTTAAATTAAGTAAATCAATTAATTTCAACTATAAATTGGTCTTAAA
>JAABKJ010003704.1:0-25531 GCA_011634705.1 Andricus grossulariae | reverse complement strand
GGCGGGAAATTTCAAATAGGTTGAGTTACTCCAATTGACAAAAGGCGTCCCATTTGCTTCTTGAAGTCTCTCGTTAGTTCTGGAGGGCTCAGGATTCTTCAGGATGTTCTCATGTTCGAAAAGAACACACACAAAAAAAAATAAAAACAGGCAGAATCTATTTTCAGTCTTAAATTATCTTAAATATTTGACCCAAGTCTTGGAAAACCGCGCAGCTTCTGGATTGGCAAGAGTAAAATAATGAAATTATTCAAAATAGAAAAACCGAAATAGGCGAAAAAGTATAATTTTTTCACTTCAGAGGATTATGAAAAATTTTAGGAAAAAATTGAGCCAATTTAAAATATTTAGGACTTGTAGAAATTTGGTAGATAAATATCTTTTAAAGTGATTCGAATTATTCTTAAAATGTTTTGAAATATTTTTGAAATCATTTGTAGAAGTCTTTTGAAATGTTTTGAAATCTTTTTTAATTTTATTAGAAAATAAATATTTCAAAGTAGGAAGGCATTCAAAATTTTCCCAGGAATCTTTAAAAAAGAATCTTAGTTTCTTGAAAACTTTCAAACTTCTTAAAATGTTGCAAATTTTCCAGATTGTGTTTTGATAATTTTGGAAATTCTTCTGAAACCTTGAAAATTTTCATTTCCAAATATTCAAAAATGTGCATTCTTCCAAATTTTTAAAAATCTTTTTAAGTTACAGAAATATCACATTCGTAAGATTCTTGAGAACATTCAAAAAGATTTTTGGCAGATTTCACACATGTCGAGAAAGTATCATTTTTTTATTTTACAAGATTTTTCAAATTTTTTGGAAAAATTCGAGTCAGTTTAAAAGATATTTAGGACTTTTAGAAGTTTTAGAAATAATTATCTTTCAAACGACTCGTATTATTCCTGAAGTTTTGCCAAATCTTTGATGATTAAAAATTTTTTTTTCGATATATGTAGAAATCTTTTAAAATATTTTGAAACCTTTTTTCTTTAAAAATTAATGTTGCAAAATAAAAACACATTAAAAATTTTCCTAGGAATCTCAAGAAAAGTTTTTTATTTCCTTGAAACCTTCCAAACTTCTTAAGGACTTCCGAACATTTTTTCGAAATCCTCACAAATTTACATTATGTTTTAAATTTTTGGAAATATTTTTAAATTGCAAATTATTGTTTAAAATCATTTTCAAAACTTTTAAACATTCTAAATATCTTTTAAAATCATTCGAATTTTCCCAAAAATTTTCCTACAATTCTATTAAATTAAAAAAATTGCCTTCAAAACTTCCAGATTTTATTATAAAAATTTTGATAATCTTTTAAAATCATTTAAAATATTTTTTAATATTCTCTTAAAGCTCATTTTTCAAATAAAAAAATCAATTTAAATTTTCCCAGGAATTTTTAGAAATTTTTTTATTATCGTGAAACCTCTCAAAACCTTTAAGGAGTTTCAAAATTTTATTTCTAAATATTCAAAAATGTACATTTTTTGTTAACTTCTTCGAAATTTTTTTAAGTTCAAAATTAATTCTATATCTATTTGAAACTTCTGAATGTCTCTTAAACTTTACTGACTTTTTTATAATACTTTTTAATTTTGCTAATTGAAAAATTTGGCTTTAAAATCGTCGATATTATTTTTCGAAATTTTAAGAAATAATTCAACATATTTTCACATCTTTGTCAATTTTCTCTTAAAATCTATTTTTTTATATAAAAAATCAGTTTAAACTTTCCTAGCAATTTTAAGATATTTTTTTCATTCTCTCGAAGGATTTAAATAATTTTAAAATACATTAATTTTTTAACAAAAAATTTAAATATTCAGTTTTTGGTTGCAGTTAACTTTATTAATAGAAAATTTGTCTTTTTTGGTAAAGATTAATCTTTTTGGCTGAAAATTAATCATTTCGATTGAAAATGTAATATTTCTAGTTGAAGATTCATCTGTTTGGTTGAACATTAATTTTTTAATAAAAATTTAAATATTCAATTTCTGGTTGAAAAGTTATCTTTTTTAGTTCAAAATTCGTCTTCTCCGGTAGATATTAATCTTCTTTGTTAAAAATTAATCATTTCGGCTGAAGATTCAATATTTCTAGTTGAAGATTCATCATTTTAGTTACAAATTCATTACTTTGTTTGAAAATGTAATTTTTTTTTAATTCATTTTTTCTTGTTTGGTTGAAAATTATTTTTTTTTTAACTGAAAATTTAGCTATTCAATGTTTGGTTGACAATTTATTATTTTTAGTTGAAAATGAATTTATTTTGTTAAAAATTCATCTTTCTGGTTGAAAATTCACCTATTCCAGTTCATGGTTCATTCATTTGGTCGATCTTTTTTTTTGCTAAAAAATTAATCTTTTGAAACTCAATTTCAATCCATATGAAAAATCTTTGAAATCTGTTAAAATCTGTCGAAATTCATTGAAAGTTGTGAAATCTCCAAAAATCTTAAAAATATTAAGAGTTCCTATAAATCCTAATCTTCACTTTAATTGTTGAAATGCGTAGAAATCCCTTGAAATAAAATTTACCTTATTCTGAAAAGTGTAAATCATTTTAAAGTTGTCGAAAATAATTTAAATTAAACTTATTCATTAGAGTTCACTTTAAAAACCCCGTTTGAATCCCCACAAATCATTAAAATATTTTGAAGTCCTTGGAGATTTAATAAAATCCTTAAATTTTGTGAAATTTCTTCAAATACCTCAAAATCCTTTGAAATTTTTTGAATCGCTAGAAATACCTTAAAATTTAATTAACTTAACAAATTTAACTAGAAATCCTTTGAAATATTTAGAATGCTACATAATTCTTTGAAATCCTTTGACATCTTTACGAAACGTAAAAATCTTCTCAAATCCCTTGACACGTTTCGAAATTCCTTGGAATCCGTGAAAATATTTTTTATCACGTTTTTAGTTGAATCTTCAATTACTTTTGAAAATTCATGTATTTCGTTGATAAAATCATCCTTTTTGGTAGCAAATTATTCTTCTTGTTTGAAAATGAATCTTCTTGTCTAAAACTGCATCTATTTTTTTAAACATTACTTTTTAAACTAAAAATTGAACTATCCCATTTTTGGTTGAAAATCAATCTTTTTTTGGAAAATTCAATTATTCTATTTAAAGATTCATCATTTTAGTTAAAAATTCATCACTCTGCTAGAAAATTCAATTATTTTTTTGAAAATTTACCTTTTCTAGTTGAACATTCAACTATTTCGTTGGAAATTCATGTAATCAATCATTCATAAAATCCCTTAATTTTGTGAAATTCCTTGAAATACCTTGAAATTCCTTGAGGTTAAATTTAATTTTATTCAATTTATTCGTCAAAGTTGACTAGAAATTTCTGAAATATTTGAAAATACTACAAAAGTCTTTGGAAAAAGTAAAAATCCTCTAAAATCCTTTGAAATGTTTCGAAATTCCTTGAAAACCGCGGACATATTTTTAATTACTTGAAAACCGATGAAATCTCTTAAAATTAGTTTAAATATTTCGAAATTCCATAAAATCCTGTTAAAAGACTTAAAATCCTTGCAAGTTCCACGAAGCCTGTTCAAATCCTTTGGAACCCCTGAAGCCTCCTGATTATTTGGAAAATTAAAAAATTTCCTGAATTTGTTATGAAATGTGACAAAATCGCTTGAAATCCATGGAATTTTTTTGGAATTCAAATTAAATTAAACTTAACCATTTACATGCTAAAATTCGCTTATAACATAGATGGTGCTGATCATTCATTTAAAATTGAAATTTAGAGTTTCAGAGATTAAAATTCGGTCGTTTCATGAATAATTGAGGAGCCGCGCCGGATGCAAAAAGCAGAAATAAAATTATTTTGCTGGAGTGGAGAGGCCCCTGGACATTTGAGGATTAGGTTTTGAATTTCAATTGTTTTGATACGCTGTCGTATTGAAAATGCAGTATCGTACCTTTTTCTTCTGATGATCTTTTTTTATCTGATGAAAGTATTTCACCTTTTTTTACCTCAACTCGTGACGGAGTCGGAAGTTTTTAATATTTTCCAGTGAAATTCATAAGAAGTATGCATTGACATCTTTTGCGATCGATGACGTTAGCAAAAGTTGAAAATATTTATATAAAATAAAGTTAACCATTTTTTACCGAGGCGTTGCACAATTCGTGCACAGATAACTTCGATCGTTTCGGGAGTCGAACGAATTATGAGCAAGCAAAAACTGTCAGTGAGAAAGTTGGTCAGGAAGGTTCAAAGGTGATTCCATACATGTAATTGTGATTTTTTAATTTTTTTAAAATGTGAAGCGAATTTCCGGGTCAGATTTGAAACCCGTTTCGAATCGACCTTGTGTCTCCAGGAACCCATGTCTTTTGGCTTGAAAATTAATTTTTTCTGGTAAAAATTTTTTATATTTTTTGGGTAGGAATACAAATCTTTGGTTGACAAATGATACTGACAAACCCTACTTTAACTAATGCCTATTTCTGTTTGATTAAGTTTCTATGAGTTATCATCCTAGTTAATTCGATTTTTAAACTATAAAATTAAGGAAGTGAAAAAAGTAACTTTTTAGGAAACTTGAAGTTACTTAATCTAGTAACTGTACTTACCTTTCTACACTGAGTAACGTAACTCTAACCAGTTAATCAAAAAAAGTCACTTAAACAACATTGTTTCGTTTCGTTCCAGGTGTGCGCGGTTTGCGTTGTTTACAAAACAAGTAATAGAGATATTTGAGTTTACAGAGAGTATGTCTTATGTGATTCATGTGTTGTTTGATGTTTTCTTTCTTCGCGTTTGTCTTCCATTATATCGTTATCAAAGTTTAAACAAATAAAATGGAACCACGTTTGGAATTTTTGACAACTTTTCATGGTTCCAATCCGCAGCGCGACAGCCCCGCTTTTTCTTCAAACAAAGAAGAAGGTATCACAGTGGTTGGCTTTACACAGACGATCGGAAAATTAGTTTTGCGCGCGTAGAACTGTTGTTGGGAGAGAAACTTTCGCCTCGGAGAGCGCGTGAAAGAAGGTTTGCCAACTTATAAAATTCATGTACTTCAGCTGATGGAAACTGGCGGTAACGTCATCTGCGGCTTGTGTGCGTCGTGTGCATCATTACCTACCGAGAGTTACCGGAAGTTTCGATCAGCTGGAATATCTCAATTTTATAAGTTGGCAACCCTTCTTTCACGCGCTTTTTGATGAGAAAGTTTCTCTTCTCCCAACCGTTCTACGCGCGTGAAACTAACCTTTTGCTCATCGGTGTAAAGCCAACTATTAAGATTCGTTTCGACGTCGCAAAGATCTCGTAACGATGTCGTAAAGGCGTCATCAAATTTTCTGCACAAAAATCCAGAATATGGAAATATACTTAGAAAATAATTCCTCAATTGAAAATAAAATAAAATGTTCATCACCGAGCTTAAAAACTTCCGAAAGTAGCATTTAACGAAAGTAGAGTATTCCCAAAATTTCAAATAACCAAATTCTTAAAAGATTATTATTTGATTATGTGAGGTTCACGGAGGTATGAAATGCCATTCAACTCCGTTATTGACAAAAAAATTACTAGCTTCTTCTTCAGGCTCGTTTGAGTTAAGGAGATCCTAAAGTGCTCTCAATTCCATATTCGCACCCACCAAGCTTGTCGCATTAGCGCTGTATAATGCCTTGGACTTTCCTCGGCGAGCAAAAAAACGCCTTAAGCACGACAAAAAAGCCTCGGTGGTTAGATCACCCACCAGTTCAGTGTATGTGTATCGCCTTAACTGCTAAGCAAACAAACACCGCTGCATAAACCATGATCTTATTTCTATTCCGATAAGTTTTCTCTTTTATGTAAAACGGTCCACAATAGTTGATTCTAGTATTTAAAAAAAGGCGTGCTGTCTTAGCCCTCACCTTAGGGAGATTGCCAATAACAGTAATTCTGTCTAATCGCATATAAGGTACCATTATTACCAGCGTGCATCATTTCCTCATGCATATCGCGGACTACGAGGACGTTGACAGAATGGACTTTTGGTAACAAGTAGGGATCTTTTTGGTTATATTACATGTCTGCATTTTTTATTCGTCCTCCCACCTTCAACATGTCATCTTCCAGGACAGGATTCAGCCTGATGATTTTGGGTAGTTTAAGCAAATCCTCCTACCTTAACAGTCAAACACGTTCCTTCCTAAAGGTTTAATGTTGCACAATCTCAACTATTCGTTTCCTTGCAGCTTGTAGTTCCCTCACCAATAATGGACCAGAATGATTTGCATGTTTACGTAACTTTGCGTAGAATCGAAAAAAAGTAAGCTGCTACATGCAGTAACCTTTCGAGAGTTGAACAGCGATCCCACAAATCGAATCTCTCGGTCACAGGAGTGACCCAAACGGATACCTTCTTTTTTCCTGGGACGTCCTCGACTTGAAGCAAGCGGTAAGGCTGCTCAGATTCAGTTCGGATGAGCCTAACAGGTCCGCTGTTCTACATTTTATTATTTAGAAAATCCTCAGATAGTTGTCCTTTTCGAAACAAGGTCTGCAGGATTTTACTTCGTATTTACTTACGTCCAATCAGCAGAATTTGTGATATCCTGTATTTGACCACTCTGTTCACTTCAAATATATATTCAAGGTGTGAGGCGATGAGTTGATCCAATTCAGAACGATCGTAGGGTCAGACCAAAATTCAGCTTGGCCAATTGTTAACCCTGATGTTTTCCTTACTGTTTTGTAGAGGAACGCTAAAAGAAGTGCATCGCAATGTTCTAACTTTGGAAGAGTAGTGGTTTTTAATGGCGAAACTCAAGATTTTGCATATAACGTCTAAATCTGGTCTAAACCTCTAATGTGAGAAATTTCGTATTTAATACGTGTTAATGCGAGATTAAACGATTAAACGCAAAGCAGAAAATATCCGATTGCTAAGTATTGATTCGCATTCACGAGCTGCTGTCTGAAAATATGCTTTTCGGCAACAATAAATTCAAAGTGTAATGCTTTTGAATACGTTTCAATCAGACGTTTTTTCAGGGTTGATTGGCACGGGATCATCACATTCAAGTTTAAGCGTGTGTAACCAGTCATAACAGATCGTAAAATTGAGTGATTTCTGAACGAATTACTTGATCGGTAATATTACCCTCATCCAGTCGTAATCACTTGAGGCGTCTGGGTCTTCTTAGCTTGAATTGACTTTGTATTGAAACCTTTGTCACGTTTCTTTGCGAAATTTGCGAGCAATTTCTCCTTGTTTCCTTGTTATTGAGTTGGATATGCTCTCCCCTTAGTTGCTTAGCATCATCTAGAGTATCAGCTATTGTAAAAAGATCATCTACGTAAAAATCATTTTTCAAGACTACCGCAGCCTTAGAAAAAGACGTTCCTTCATCCTCCGCCAATTGCTTCATGACAACGAGTAGCCAAAAACGGTGCTGCCAAAGTTCCGTAGGTTATTGTATTTAGCTAATACGTCTTCAGAGGTTCCTTGCTGTTGTAACTTCAACTAAATTTTTAATAGCACCCATCTCCACAATGGACCAAGAATTGCCAATACATATTTTCGATGCCTGCACACAAAACGATTCGATGTTGGCGAAAGCGTAGAACCAATTTGAAAATTCAATTTTGAATAGTTGGAACTACCAACAACGTGTCATTGACGAAGACCCCTGTAGTTGTTTTTTCGATGCATTCAATGCTACTTTCAATTTGGTGGGGATATTCGACTCCTTATACTCCTTCATGAAATCAACCTGCCTTATAAGATGAACCCAAATCTGCCTTTCTTCTTGTGAAGGACAACCTTAAAATGTATTGCCCTGATGTGTTACGCTGGATATTGGAAAAAAAGTGTTGTTGATAGGCCCGTTCTTCTGGTGATAAAGAATTCTTAGTATCGAGTTCCTCAATCTTACAACAGTGCTCTAGTTGCACACTGAGAGGATGTTTCGCCAAGTGGCACATGATTTTCTGTTGCTTCTTGTTAAAAGCATTGTATTTTTCTGTAACAATTCAACCTAAACTGAGGAAGGTCAAGTTTAGCTAAAGAAAAATGCGTAACGAAGATACGTGATGTAGCAAGTTCACGCAAAGTTGAGAGTTCCGACTCACAACAAGCGACAAGTTCAGCTTCAAGTTGAGCTATACGCTACCGATGTACAGAATCGGTCTCTTGTGAATTCGGATCCAAGACAGAACCTCGAAGCCTTCTTTGATTAATAATTTTGATTGCCATTGCGCAATAATTGAAATAATTATTCTCAAATTCGGACCTTGCTCCCTCAAGGTCTTATTCCAGCGATAACAATTCTATATTTGTTTGCACCTTATCATACGCTTTTCATGTTTCTTCTATGTTTTTCAAACGAAATTTAATTTCTTCTATATCGATAATTTTTCGGTTCCTTACTAATTTCGAATTTCAGAGTTGTAACAATTTATGGAAACCCTTAGTCAAGGAAGGAGAACAAGGAAAAACTATAAACAAGAAACAAATGACATGATGGTGATTATCTTTTCGCCCTCCTGTTATTTGGCTGTTTGAATGTTCGGGACTATCCATTAAGATTATTAAATTTGCAAATTATTTAGTATATTTGAAGAAGTGGGCCGTGAGAAAATCTCCTTAAATATTTAAAATAATAGGGGTAGTAGGGGATATGAGGAAAATGAGGGGAGCAGAGTAGAGAAAGTGACACCAAATAAGGAGAGGAAAATAGAAAAATTTGAAATATTATTTACCAATTATTCTTATTATTTACTTACAACATGACAAAATGTCAAATTTTCAAGGAAACAACTGATATTTGAGAAAAAAAATATCTATCTTCATTTATGAGAAAAATCAACAAAAGCGTGCTTTATGTGAGAAAAATCAAAAGACAACATGACAATTAGAAATTTGAGTTTGTAATAGCATCTCATTTTCTTGAAAAATAATTAAAGCAATAACTCATGACGGCCACCTTCTCCTGCATATAATACAAGATATAATCATTATGTTGTAAAAAGTTTATTGTTCTGTACATAAAGCAAATTAAGACATACATATAACCATCTAACAGTAATTAAACTTTAGAATAATAATTTATTTTATTGTTTACTTTGATCCTTTCATTTTATTCAAGCCAGCTGGTTCTATAATGAATTTCCTGATGACGGCTTCCCATTTGTCCGGAAATTTTGTTACATAAAAATCTACTATTTGGTTTACTGCTATCTTCTGTTTGTCGGTGCACTTGCTGCACTGGTTCCTGAAGGCTTCTGGTATGAAATCTAATGAAAGTAAAAAAAAAGATTTATTATTTCATTTTAAATAATAATAAACTCTCTAATTTGTTAAAATGAGAAAACTGTGGCTCAGAATGTTCTCAATCCCGCTGTTAGAGAATTTTTTCTGCTTTATACAAAATGCTTTTTTGACATTAGGGGGAAAGAAGGGTAAGTTGGAACAGAGGCAAAATCAGTACACTCTTATTTACAAAAAAACTATAATAGGCTCACGAAAATAGGTCTATCGTCTGAATTCTTGCATATAATCTGTAAATGGCCAAAAATTCACATTCTTCCATTATTTACGAATGTATATTTTTATTTTAAATTGAATTTTTCTGTGTCTACCTCAATGTCTTCTCTCCTATAGCACAAATTCTTAATTTTTTTTTAATATACAATTTTACAGAGATATTTATTCCAAATTTTTAATGCACAAACTTTTTCGTATGCATAACCTTACATAAAATCATTATCGAAAATCATTGAAAGAATTAATGCAATAAATAGAGAAACTATAAACCATTGAATCCAGATAATTTCCACGGATTTTAAGCAATTTCTTCAGATTTTATAAAAATTTCACATGTTATTTTCAAATGATTTCAAAGATTTCGAATCATTTCAAGGAATTTTAGAGGATTTCAACATTTTTCGGAGATTTTAAAGGAATTCAAGGGATTTCAAGATATTAAAATATATCCAGGAATTTTAGGATTTTTAAAGGATTTCAAAAGATATGAAGAAAAAGAAAATATTGTGAAGAATTTTAAAGATTTTACCAATTTTAAAGGATTTTGGAATTTTAGAGAACTTTAGGAAATAAATTGAATTTCCTGTTAAGGGATTTTCAGGTATTTCAAGGAATTTTGCAAAATTTCAAGGATTTTATTGAATCTTCAAGGATTTTAAGGGGTTTTAAAAGATGGCGAAGAATCTCACGGGATTAAAAAATTTTGAAGGCATGTCAGAGAATTTCGTATGTGGACAAAAAATATTTTTACAAATTTTGTATAAGTTCCAAATATTTCAAGGAATTAAAAAAAATTTTACTTTGTAGGACCTCCAAGTATTTCAAATCTTTAAGGGGATTTTAACCAGTTTCATGGATTTGAACGGATTTTTAGAGAACTTTAGGGAATAAAGTAAATTTGATTTTAAAGTATTTCTAGAGAACTTTAGGGAATAAATTAAATGTGATTACAAGGGATATGACGAAATGAAAAAAAAATTCAAAAGATTTTCAAGATTTTGAGTTATTTCAAAAATTTGCTAAGAATTTCGAGACATTTAGAAAATTCAAAGGGATTTCAAAGAATTTTTTTTGTTTCGAAAAAATCTTAATACATATGATTCCCAAAGCTTTGTAAGAAATTTCAAAGAATTTTACAAGATTTAAGGAATTTTACAGGACCTCCAAGTACTTCAAAGATTTTTAGGGGATTTTACAAATTTCAAGGGATTTCAGCGAATTTCTAGAGAACTTTAGGGAATAAATTATTTTTATTTTAAGAATTTGGAGGCATTTTGAGGAATTTCAAAAGACTTTAAGGATGTTTTTGAATCTCCATGGACCTCAAGTTATTTAAAGGGATTTCAATTAATTTTTAGGAAACTTTCTGGAATAAATTAAATATTATTTCTAAGGATTTTCAAGGAATCCAACAATTTTATAAGATATAAAGGAATTAAAAACATTTCTAAAAATTTTAAATATATTGAGATATATAAAAAAAATAATAATTTTTTGAAAATCCGTGAGTGATCAAAACACAAATCGTCATAACCCGGCCAAATATTATTAAAATTAAAAATTATTTGAAAAAATATTGCTTGAAATTTACTTCATATACAAATTATACTCTGAAGATGTCTATGCAAGAATGGCTATGAAAATGCAACTCTTTTGTTAAAAATGCATCTTTTTTGGTTGAAAATTAATCTTTGCGATTGAAAATACATACTTTTTGGTGAAAAAATACAACTGTTTGGTTCTGAATTAATTTGATTTGGATGAGGATTCAAAAAAATTGTACAAAATTTGAACATTCGCTTGAAATTTAACTTTTTTGTTAACAATTAAACTGATTTCACGAAAGTTTAACTTTTTGGTTGAAATTAATTTTTTTGTCAAAAAGTGATATTTTTGGGTTGAAAATTTAACCTTCTTGTAGATATTCCGTGCCTTGAAATAAAAATGCAACCATTTTGTTTAAAATTCATGTATTTTGTTGAAAATTCGTGTTTCTTGGTAAAACATTAATCTTCTTGTTGTAAAATTTATCTTTTTGGTTGAAAATTCAATTTTTGTTGTTGAAAAATCAACTACTTGGTTGAAAGTTGAACAAGTTTTTTAAAAGTTCATATTTTTTAAGGTTTACCTCCTTACTTGATAATTTAACTACTCTATTAAAAAAAAATTATTATATTCTTAGAATTAATTTTTCTAACTAAGAATGTAACTATTTCATTTTTGGTTGTACATAAATATTTTGTATTGAAAATTGATCGTTTTACGATAAAAATTTATCTTTTGGTTGGAAAATTGATCTTTTCGGTTGAAAATTAAAAAATTTAGTTTAAAGCTCATCTTTTTGAGCTGAAAATTCAACTACTTGGTTGAAAGTGGAACTACTCTTTAAAAAATTGATTTTTCTTAGGATTCACCGCATTGCAAATTAAAATATTTTTTTGAAAATCCGTTATTTTTGTTAAAAATTTTTTTTTATCTGAATATTGCACTATTTCATTTTTTGTTTGAAATTTATTATTTATAAGTTAACAATCCAACTTTTTTGTTCCGGGGAGGAGTGGGTAGTTCAAAAATAGCTTAAAATCTGTAACGTAGTTTATGGCCGACCCCTTATTGAATCCGAGAGTTAGATTGCTAATTTTGCAACTATATATTTTTTTATATTGCGGCAAAAAAGTCTACTCGCTATTACGCAAGTAACGCGCATTATTACGCATTATTACGCGTTATTACGCATGATACGCGATTGAATTCCCCTTTGGGAAAATTATTATTAATTTTATAATGTGATTAACAAACCTTTAAGGTATTTTTGATCTGCAGTTAAACATGGCCCAAGATCCATGAAACAATTATAATATTGATCTCTTAGTCGTGGATTCTCCAGGATCGAATGGTAGTCGATATAATCGTACTTGCCAGGATACATTTCTTTTTTTTCTTCTTCTTCACTCGCCAGACAAGACAAAATTAGCGCAAATAGCACAAACGAAAGAGAAGCAATCTTAAACATTTTGAAATCGATATTTATCTCGCAGATCGTGAAACTGTCCAACCTCGTATTTTTCTTCAACTTTATATAATTTCTGTCTTGTTAAAAACAAATTACTTAAAGTATGAAAACAGTTTTTTTTTTAAATTATTTGCAACGCCAGTGATTCAAAAATAATTAAAAATCTATTTTACCGTCAACTTACAAGAAACTACTATTGAAATATTGTAAGAAATAAATTTAAGAAGTTCATAATTTGCATAGAGGAAAGGTGTCCACAATTGTTCGATATGCACAGGAATTCAAATGGAATGTGGCAAAAAATTGTTTTTCCAGTTTTAACTACCCGAAGGGTTAGAGTTTATTTTTTCACGTCAAGCTTTTCATGTTCGTTTATAAATTGACATCTAGGTTTGATAGAAAAAAGTGTGATACGTATCACCCACATAGGTTTCTTTAATATGATCCCAAAAAAAACCCATGGGTGAAAAAACGGGTTTTTCTAGTTTTTGGCGCTCATTGTTTATAACTATCTTTTCTTAGAATAATGCTAGAAAGATGCCTTTTTTCTAAAATCTTTAGTTTTGCTTTGACTGTTGAGTCATGAACATATGATAACTGAACCGTCACAAGAATAATTTTTTATTGTTTTAAGTGAATTATTTTCGCTCTTTTCCCAATGTTAAAAAAAAATGTGAAAAAAAGCTATTTTGCATAAGAAAAAAAAACAAAGAATGGAAATGCAAAGCGTAAAAAAAAAGGTAGTATGGTACATATTTTAACATCAGCCCCTCCCTCCCTTCTACCCTAGAGATTTCCTAAGGATATATATATATATATATATATATATATATTTTTATTGTCAAGTTTCTATAATGTTGTATAGATATACTTTTATTTTTGGTCCTTATACAGTTGTCATTCTCATTTTCTTAGAAACGTTCATGGTTAGATTTATTGCTGTATCAAAAGTATTGATTTTTATATTTTGTGCAGAAAGAAGTATTTATAATAAAAAAGTCTAAAAATATTTTTGAAAATATTCATGAAATAATGTTGGATGTCTGAAAGAAGTATATAACAAAATTTTTATCATGCTGCAATCCAATAACTACTCATTTTTTTCACATTAGCTAAACTATTTTAAAAATATACTCTTCCTAGTGTAGTACTGAAAACGTATTTGATAAGATCTTTTTCACGAACCCAAATAACAAATTCAAAATATTTCGAAATTCGTAGAAGAAGTTGTTAATAATCTGTCATATGAAAAAAAAACAAGCAAAACATGAAAAAAGAGCACGGAAACATAATTCGTTATACGCATGTTTAAAGTAAGTTGGAGGAATCAAGTCATGATAATTTCAACTTTCATGCATTAAGAAACAAACACATTCGACTTTTAAATATTAAAAATTGAGAAGTCTCTATGATAAGTTATGTACTTTTTATGAAAATATTACCTACCTACTTTTTGAAGTGCTGGTTTCTCAAGCAGATGTGATCACAGCATTGACGGTAAAATAAAATTCTTTCATTTATATATAACTTTATATATAACAAATCAGGATGTCCTACATCTCTACTTATCGGTACAATTTTTTTGAAAGTCAGGATTAACCTTTTTCAAAGGTTCAAACATCTGTATAATATTTCATATTTTATTTTCAATTCAAAAAATAGAAAAATGTAAAAAAATAGATTTAAATGGTTTGCAGCTAATTTAGTCATCTCATTAAGTTGTTCTTGGATAGTCAAGGCCTTTTTCTGCCTCACTGATAGATATATGGTTATATATGGTTCCCATTTCTGGATATCCACGTACCAGTTTTTTTACGAAGATTTTTCCAGTGTATTCTAAATCGTCTGGAAATTACAAATATTCTTTGAGTCTAATATGTGCAGATTCTTTTAGAAAGTTCCATCAGAAATTAAAAACTTTAAATTAAATAGACAACGTCTAAACCTTTTCTAAATTATATTTCACAAATTGTTACAAACAAATTAAATTAAATGTAAGAATTATGAAATAGTGCCACATGCCTGTAATGAACACATTTTGTCGGGCGTAGAAATTTCGAATTTCTCATATGGTGTTAGCAAACTACGTAGCCAATCTTTGCTATTACTTTTTAGTAATAACGCATGCGAAAATTCTCTCAGATTGGAAAAGTATATATATATATTTGTTTTATTTAATTTTGTTAACATACTAGTTGCAAAAACAATAACGATGATAATGATAGGAAAACATTTATTTCATTCAGAGTATATAATTGTTTTACAGCGTAATTGTAGACGCTTCGTTTTGTAATTTATTATATTGCTAAATAACAAGCCTAAATTTTCATTCAAGTTTCTATGTAAAGTATAAAAAAAGTAAGTGTGCGCAATAAAATTTGATTCACTCCTGTCCTGAGGGTATAATATGCTAGAAAGATTCAAAGGTTACTCTCCGAAAATAATCATTTATTGCAAGAAAAACACTTGAAATAGCAGAAACTAAAAAGTAACTACAATCAACATTAATTTAAAAATATTTGAATGATATAATAAAATTTACAAAATTGATGTGAATTTTATAAACAATCCTTAGTTTTTTAAGATTTTCTCAACTTTACGACATTTTAAATACCACTTGCAAAAAATATCAATCTTGTTGTTTCTTTGTTAACCTTCGCTAGAATGCATCACTACTTTTGACCATATATATGTAGTTCCAACAAACGAAAATATATTTTGGAATAGTTTTAAGAGACGCTGAATTATCTCAAATTTACGTAGTGACGAGAAATTCTGAAGTTATTTCATGCATACAGCCTAACCTCTGTAAGCAAGTCGGAATCTCAAAGTCATTTGAGTAATACGGCTTATAAGTCATGCAGATTTTAGAATACTATAAGGAATATATTTCACATTATCAAATCATTTGAAGAATTGAAAATAGAACTATTATAAATTAACTAAAGCAATTCTAAATTGAAATTCAAACTTAATAGCAATTAAATTTTAATGTCTTTAAATTCAGGTACAACCAAATTTAAAGCATGTTTATCTCTACTTTTCTAATGCCTATAAACTAACCTTGATAGGCTTAACAATCATCTGAAATTCTATTACAAAAATTGTGAGTCTAATTCATGTTCATAATAGAACCAGATATAATTTCCAGATGAACCAAATAATGAAAATCACAACCAAAATTTGAACGGTTCGATGAATTCTCTGTAATCTAAAACACAAAATACATTACACAATTATACATGTTGCCAAAATTCTGAAAATTTGAATTCAAATTCTATACAGTTTAATAATTAATGAAATTTCATATCAAATTTATCATACCTCTTATATTTATTAAATCGTTCTTCTGAGCTCGCGTAGTCTTTAAGTGCATACTTCAGAGTTCCTTGCCAAGATTGTACAGCTACATCTTCCCAATCTACAGATATCAAATCGAAAGGTATAATTTGTTTGTCAGTTTCAGAAAGTTTATTCCACATAGACTGCACCATCTTAGATTCAAATGTCCAGTTCCACAACGTAAAGAACCTTGTAACTTCCAGAAATTTATTTCCCTTTTTGTACACTTTATGAAGTCTAGATAAAAATTAATTTTTTTAATTTAAGGTGAAAATTCCATTAGCTTCTTAACAACTTACATGGGTTCTCTTCCTAAAATTCTCAAGACAACGTCGCCCAATATAGCTGGGATGAAGTGTAAGATGAAATGCCAGAAAGTAAAGATTCTAGCAGACTTAATAAGAAAAAAGTAAGGATAATAAACAGCCTTTATTGGGATCATGTGAGAAACGTACTTAAAACTAATCTGTCTATACTTTTCCCAAGTGAGTATATTCATTTTATCAGCAACGTAATTATAGACTGGCAACTCATCGGGGTTTTCTCTACAAAAATATAAATATTTTGTTAGCATAAACAGATTGTTATAATTATCCTTATACATGTATATTAAAATTTGTGAACATATTGTAACAAAAGTGAATGTGGTACCTATTTTTAAAAGTGTGAGTTTCATATGCCGTTGCAATCAAAGCATTGCAGGTAAAATCTGCTGGTACTATATGCAGGTTTGCATTTTCATCAACATTATATACGCGAATCATACCAATTCCACTTCCCACCATAGCTTGATTAAGCCCTTGAATAGTATCAACCCACCCAGGCATCGGTTCTTTATAAGTTGCGAGAGCTATGAAAATAAATTATTTATCAATATCAATTATCCTAATGTTTTAGGATTTAAGGGCATATACCTGAGGAAACACATTTTTAGTTTCTTTAGTTGGGTGACACATATTATCAATAGCATGAAAATATTAAAGTACCGATAGGGAATCTGAAGATCGAAAATGGCAGATCTTTTGCCTTCTCATTTAGCAATCCTTCAGCAATTGATTTTGTGAACACGTATGTGTTCGGAAAATTTCCCAGTAATCTGTAATAGATAATTTTGATATTGTAAATGTACAAGTTTTCGCATTAAAAAGATGTCTCATACATTTTAGTCAACGCAACTTCGTCCTTCTTCGACAAGTTTCTTCGTTTAATTATCTGCACAGTGTCGTTAATTTCTTCATACGTCATAGGCAACGGGTATACTTTTTCTTCTATATTCCCATAGATGCATTGACTAAATGCTGTGGATACGTAAACAGCGGCCTGAACAAGAACAGGATAAGAAATTATAATAAAAATGCTATAATATTTGTTTCATCTGTTTGCTTATCTCATACACTTTACTTAAACTTACTTTCAAATTTTTGCATTCCCTGCAAATACTCATTATTTCCATCACGCTTCTAACGTTAACTGGGACAGCAAATCTCAGTGGTTCGTCGAATTTCGTTGAGGCAGCAGCATGAAATATTATGGACACCTTAAAAATATATTATTTATTTATAAGCTTCTTGATTAAGTTGCGAGAATCTATCGAATATACCTCCTTTATGATTAATGCTCGATCCTGATCTGATATTCCTAAGCCAGGTTTCGTTGCGTCTCCACATATAGGTATAAGTTTTCTTAGAAAATCTGGATTTATTTTCCGCAAAGGTTCAAACATCTGGTGAATGTTAACAGATTTCAAAAATTTTATAAAGCTTTCAACAAAATTTCATAAAAATAATGAAAAAGTAACTTATTGGAATCATTTGTAGTATATCTGATCATATTACAGGTAAGGTGGTAAGTTCATCAAGACGTTCATGAGTTGATTTTCCTCTCTTGGCCCGCATTAGAAGGTAGATATTCCCTAATTCTGGAAAATCTCGTAAAAATTTTTCTACCAGAATCTTTCCCATAAATCCTGTTCCCCCTGCAAATAAAAAAAATTACTTTTATTTTCTGTGGTTATTATAGGAAAATGCTTCAGGGTTTAAAGTATAATTAATATATTGCGCACTTTTATTTGCTCTCCGGCTTAATTTATCGTTTGTAAACAAATATTTTCTTCTGCGATATTTTAAAAATGATGAAAGCTAACAAGTGTAAATTTATTATTAAAAAGCCGTTGATTAGATTTATTAATTTTTGTAACATCAATTAGTTTGATTGAATCTTTAAATTACTATACCTTCTATGAAATAAAACATTTTGTAATGAAACTTAGATAGTTTCTTTTGAACTAATAATATTGTCTGATTACGGAAATGTTATACTGATCAGAATATACTGCTAAAATACAGCTTTTTTCATTCGGGAGACTAACTTATATTAGAAAATGAAAAACGAGAAAATTATATAAACCTTACGCGTTGAACTTGTACGAAAATACGTCTCTCTCTCACGAATCATGTATAACATGTAGATTTAACAATTACATTTCTTTCATCAGAAGAACAATTTTTTTTCTGCGCATTTTCAAAGAATTCTTAAAAGATACACTTTTTTCCGGTTCTGAATCCTGTATGGGTCTTTTTTATATAGTTTAAGATTATGGCTATAGTGACAATATTTTTATTGTATTTTCAAGTATTGAAAAAGAGGGAAGGCGAATAATATTGACATGTATATCAAGTAATCTCATTTCGAGGGTATGAATTTCTTATTTCCTATCATTTTAGACATTTCGTCAGTCTTTCGAAATATGTAAAAAAAAATCCTGATCAAGGTCAGAATTGTTGTGTTCTTGAAACGTTTATCAGTAAACATACATGCATACATACATATATAGTTGAAAGTTTGTGTCATAAGGACAACCGCAGGATTTTACCTGGGGCGGATGCTAATCTGAAAAACTGCACCTGCTCCCAAGGACGACCGTTTTCTGCATTTTCCCCGCAAGTGTCTCAGCATTTTGTTGACAAGCAGGGATGATTTTCAGGCTATTAACCAGTGAAACCTTGGCAGCTCCAAGAGCGCCGATTATCAAGTGCATTAGCTTAATAGAATATTCCGGGTATAACCATCGCAACTCCCTTATAAGGTCTTTACACCTCTCTTTCTTTTCTTTCTCCTCAGCTATGACGTTTTTGTCAGCTGGTGCCGAAACTTCGATAACGAACATGGTTCGTTTCTCGAAGTCAAGCAGAACTATGTCAGGCCTCGAGTCCGCAACAGAGACAATTTCCAGGAATATGAAGTTCCAATATATGTGGCACTTCTCATTTTCGACAATTGACTCTATTTCCCTAGGAACGTTTAGCAGAGCGGTATTTCGGCTAATGCCGTAAGAGTGACAGAGATGGTAATAAAGCACTCTTATTGCCTCATTGTGCCTTTGGATCTAGGTAGTTTCCGCATAAGTTAGACAACTAGATAGTATGTGTCCTAGATGCTCGGGGTGTGTATGACATGCTCTGCAGCTATCATCGGGAATGCATTGACTCAAAATGTGGCGACGGTATGTTAAAGTGGAAATAAAACCGTATTGATATGCTAAAATGAAGTAGGGAAAGTGCATTACTCCATCTAGATGCTCTCGCTGTGTTGGCCACGGCCCTGCCCTGCCGGTTGCTCCAAGGGAGATAACGTCAATTACCCAAAATGAGAAGTGCAGAAAAGGAGAAGCAATATCATGACATTAGAAGGGAGCTACGGCAATTGCATTCCGAATATTCGGTTAAAATGGTGTTCCTTGTCATCGGTGCTTTCGGAGGTGTGAAGCTATCATTGGTCGGCTTTACACCGACGAGCGGAATGTTAGTTTCACGGGCGTAGATCGGCTAGGAGAGAAACTTTCGACTCGGAAATCGCGTGAAAGAAGGGTTGCTAACTTATAAAATTCTGATATTCTAGCTGATGGAAACTGTCGATAACTGTGCATCATTACCTTTGATGGCCTACGTTACCGACCGTTTCCATCAGCTGGAGTACATGAATTTTATAAGTTGGCAACCCTTCTTTCACGCGCTCTTCAAGGCGAAAGTTTCTCTCCCACCAACAGCTCTACGCGCGTGAAACTAACCTTTCGCTCGTCGGTGTAAAGCCGATCACTGGTTTATAACTTCGAACCCCTACCCGCGTGCCAAAAACCTGCTGAGGTACTTGCAAGATGGATGCAGAAAGCTTTGTGTCGCCGGATTCTCGTTTTGATCTTATCGTGTCCTGTGGCCACCCATCTCACGGTCGTGAGACGTGTCCATAGGTGTGATTTACCGCGGTTCTACTAAGAGCCAGTGTTATTTCCATGGATAGCATTTGCTCCCAGTGGGACCCTGTGGTGGTTGTTTAACTGGTTTTGTTATAATTATTTATACGTTGTTTCATTATCTCATATTTTTCCTCCACACGTGAGGTTGTAAGGGACGCAAAATAAAAGCTTTCAGTGATAGGCTGCTTCGGAGTTTTATTTTGTTATTTCGACAAACCCTGAGATGAGCTTATGCAGCAAATATATATTTAGTTTTAAGAATGTCAATATCTGAATTACAGAATTTAATCATACATTCTCTCAAATTCGAATAAACTTGACTTGAATCCAAATAAAGTTTTGCATTTTTTAACTTCACTTCTAAATTTAAGGTAAACAATTTTAAGGTGTAAGACTTAATATAAGAAAACAAAAATTAAGGAAAAGACTTTTATATTTTACTAATTCAATTATTGAGAACACGCTAGCAAAGGCAGTAATAAAAATGTATAATTACCTGTAATAAAGAGATTCTGTCCTTTGTAGAATTCTCGAATTTCCGACATGGTTTTTGTAATATGCTCAAATTTTTGGCAAAATAATTAAACAATATTATGAGCTTTTAATTTTTGGAATGTTTATACTAAAATTGACTCACTGCTTCAAGTTGGACATACAACTGACTAGTTTTTCCATACGCGTATGCGATACTGTGAACAATTTGCAAATGTAATGATAAACATTTGGAACTTCCTTGAATGGTTAATTACTCATTCTGGTGTATCGAAACTTATTATAGAAACATGCTATGTCATAATGCACGCAAATGAAATTTGCTACCACAAAACTTTTCGCAAATATGAATTAAAGTCAAAATAATATAAAACTTCATCAATTTTATCCTGGACTGATATCTGAAGTTATTCAAAGCATACAAAGTTTTATTTTTTCTATTTACAATAATAAAACAAAATATTCGACATTGTATTTTTAATAAATAAATAATATTTAAAAAACGTATTCCTTTAAATTCAGGAATTTGTTAGTCCGGATATTTTATAATTCGGCAATTTTCTGTCGAGAATTTTGTTATTTGGGAATTTTCAAATTCTGTAACACTATAAACTGTCGGGAGTTTTATTGTTCGAGGATTTTCCAATTCGGGAATTTTACAGTGTCGGGAAGTTTATTTTTCTTGATTCCGTAGTTGTCCCAAATTTTCCACTTTTGGTCCACTTTTGAATGACAGTACGGTAATAATTTGAGTTAATGAACAATTTATCATTATTTTTAATAATATTATCTTTGAATAATTTTTACAAAGTTGCAGTTTTTCTAAAATTTTACACTCTGACTACTTTTAACGTACAGTATGATAATAATTACTGAAATTACCCGAGAATAATTGTTCATACAAATTATGATGGTTTAGAACTATTTTTTTCTATAATGATGCTAAATAGTTGCGGTTTTTTGTGTGTTCTAAGCAAATACTTCCAGGAAAATTCACATTAATGATATATGATTCATGAAGAAAACTTCAACAATGTTTGAAACATCTGTTTCATTTTAGAAAAATATATAAACACAAAAAGAACGATTATTTAAAAAATTATCATCTACATTGTATAGTTATTATTAGTTCATAACGGAAAAGCCAAAGCAAAGTTGAAAATTTCAGAATAAACCACAACTTTCTAGCAATTATCTCACAAAAGATAGTTATAAACAATAATTATTTGATCAAATAATTATTCTTGTCGAATTTCATTAATTATCACCTCGGTCTAGTAAGAAGTGAAATAAAAGTTGAAATTTTCAGAAAAACCTTCAACTTTCTAGCATTATTCAAAGAGAATATTATTATGAATAATAAATTATTTAAACTATCATTTTTGTTTAATTTATTTGATTATTGCCTCGCTCTAACTAAAAAGTTGAAAATCAGTTGAAAAATTCGGAAAAACCTCGACTTTCTGAATCTATTTTAAGAGAAAATTGCTAAAAACAATAATAAATTGTTCGAACAATTCAGTATTATTCTCATTTGAACAACTTATTTTCAGTCATAAGTAGTATTTTATGTATCTAAAACAATTCGTATAAAAAAAAACCACAAAAAAATCATAATTAGAGCTCTACCTAGCAAAACCTAATTTTTCACTTTTGGGGTTTTTTTTTTGGTACCCTATAAATAAACTTATGGGGCTGATATTTGAAAAACTTTCATTTATTTGTATTCTATAGCTAATTGTGAAGAGAAATGTTGAGTTTCAATTTGATTCACAATATTGACCATTCTGAATAAAATGTACAAAAACTTTTTTTTCTCTTGGTAAATACGTGTTAAGCTTCATGGGGCTTGCGGGACCTCTAAAATATAATTTGAAAAAAACGCACTTTTTTGCTTGTAGTAATGTAAGTGAAGTATTGAGACGATCCGTTGTGCTTTCACAATTAGAATTACATCATAAAGCTACGGGCGAATATTTATATTGATACGACTTTTATTCAAAAGTGGACAAGCAGGTGGAACGAATGTATGATTCACGAAATAATTTGATTATAGGATCGATTATGCATGCCATCAGCTAATACATGGAGATAGCATGGGACTAATTCATTTCGGTATCGGTACCAAGTTGTTTACACGCTGACCTTTTTACGTTGAATTTTAACAACACCGCAATTGGTAACAATTTTTGTAATAAACGAAAGATTTCTAAATAAATACAAAATATTCGGATGAGTTCATTTTCTTTCCTGTAACAGGCGCTGAAATATACCACACATAACAAATGTAAACAAGTATGTACTAATTAATGATGAATAATGAAGGTTTTCAAAAGCAAAAGCATGGAATTCTTACTCGAGATGTCATTTGAAGGAACGTAACTATTTAGGATTCTCCTTCATCATTTCAAACTTCATTTTGAGGATACTATCCTAATCCATTCAGAATTTGTATAGTAGAAGTGAGTTTGTGGGTATTTCGTTTTGAAAATAGATTAGTTTGTGCATTATTGTAACGACTTTGCACTCCATGTTTTTTTGGAAACCTCGTTGGGCATGTTTGCATTAATTGTGGGAAATTAAACAAATGATAATATAGTGTGTGCAACTTTTATTGTAACGACTTTGCACTTTATTCATTTTATGTTTTCATTGAGGTAATTTATAACTCAAAAACAGGAATATTCCTGATGACTGAATTCACAATCTTAGTATCTCATTCTATATTCGCTTCGCTTTCATTACACTTATAATTTTCTAAAGAACCTATGGTTATACATATAAGTTGTAATTCATGTCGTTGGTACAAAATACTTTGCGAGCTTCTTTGCAGTCTTAAAAACAGAATCCACTTTATTATTCTAGTGTTTTTTTTATTCGAATAAAAAAAACTTTTCATTTCGTAAATTATCTTGCAGCGTTTCACTTTCTCGAATCTCTTCTGGTAAATTGTTGAATACATCTATACCACTATATACAGCTGTGTTTTGTGCTAGATTAGTTTTATAATACTGTTTTATTAGTTCTCCCGCACATTTTGTTTTGTAATTATGAACATTTGTTCCAATTTCAATTTTCTTTTCTGTCTTTATAAGATCCTTTGGCATACTGAATATCATTTTTAATCTTTCGATGTCTCGAAGAGTACATATATCTCGTACTTTAATTGTTTCATATAATCCAATAGTTGGAAGTTCCGGCGGTAGTCTAAAAATTGATTTCATAGCTTTATTCTGTAGCCTTTGTATTTCTTCTATTATTTGCTCTGACGCTGTTGCCCAAGTTGTAATCATACGTCTGAAGTGTGACTCAATAAAGGCATGATATATCATGTACTTTTTTTTTTCACTTACAAGTTCAGAGAATCTTTTCATCACACTGATCCAAGGTATTATTTTTCCGACTATTAACAGTATATGTCTTTTCGAATAAGGTTTATTATAAATAATAATTCAAAGATATATATACTCCTCAACTTCGCTCATAGTTTCGTTTCCAATTCTTATTTGCATTGGTCTCTCATATGTTTGTTAACGCAAAAGTGATGTAGACTGTTTTTTTTTATTGATGAAAAACTTATTGTATTTCAGCAATTCGTAATATTTCATTACCTCTTGGTTTATTATTTTCTCTGATTCTTTACAATCCTTACCCCCATACACAAGTATTGTATCATCCGCATACATCAAAATTTTCATTCATTCTTAGCAAAGAAAGGCTCTCCACATGAAGTGTGTACAGAAGTGGCCCAAGAACAGATCTCTCCACTTTTAATTCCAAAAATTTCAGAGCTGTATCTTTAATCCCCATTGTGTCCAGTTTTTTAATCAGAATTTCATGGTTCACTGTATCAAAAGCTTTTGTTAAATCTATAAAAACTGCAATAACTATTTCTTTTTCATCAGTTTTCTAAATAATATATTCTGTGAAATCTGTAATTGCTGCTTGAGCACTACTTTGTTCCTGAAATCCATATTAAGTGTCACTTATAAATTTATTTTTCTTGACGAAGCTGAAAAGTCTTATTTTTATTGCTTTTTCATAGACTTTGAGAAAACACTTAGCAGTGAGATTGGTTTATAATTGTTTGTTTCTTTCCTAGATTCGGTTTTGTCTATAGAAATAATTTTGCTGATCTTCAGTATACTAGGAAATTGCCTCAATTCAAAACCTCTGTTCATAATTTTGAGCAGTGTGCTTTTGGTTACAGGATACAAAAATATAAAATTATTTGTAGTTATGTCATTATCTCCTGCCGCGGTATTTGTTCTTTTAAATTACTAACGATTTTATCTATCTCCTCGCTTGTAAATTTACTGCTACACTTTAAAAATATTTGTTCATTTCATTTGATGTTTCAGTTGGTTCACTTATCTTTGTATCTAAAACCTTAAGTCTGTTTATCTAATTCACATTCTTGTTGTTTTTATTAGAGCTAAGAATATTATTTATTTCTAACCAAGTTTTTCGTGGATTACCCTGCCCTTTCTTAAGATAGTCATTTGCTTCATCGATGGTGTTTTTTTTTAATTTCTTGATTTTCCTTATTCTTTAATTTTTTCAAACGATTGACGACTATCTCATTTTTGGGATTTTTGGGATAATGATTTAATTGCCATGCCTGTTGTGATAAACCAGTGTTTTGATTTCCCAGCTCACAATTTCTCTTATGCTCGTATATCCGAGTTTTTAATCTCCTGCCAGTTTCTTCAATATAAATTTTGTTGCAGCATTCACAATTGATCAGCTATACAACTCCAGATAAATTTTCTTTGTAATCCTTATCTTTATTGCTAAATAATTTATATTTATATGGCTGAGAAACTTTAAGGTCTGTTTGTTTATAGGTTTCATTCCATTTTTTATTTTTTGAGGAACTATTATATATTTCAAATATTCTTTCTTTAATTATGTTAT
>JAABKJ010003703.1:0-25535 GCA_011634705.1 Andricus grossulariae | reverse complement strand
TCAGATTTTTCCACGTGAGTAGACACCCTGATTATTATATACATGCACCTCCAAAAAAATGGTTCAGCAGTCTTTTTGTTCAGCAGAGAACAAATTTGAAAATAAATTTTTTTCTCTTCTTCAAAGGAATAAAAATTCCAGGACCATGAGCAAAATTCAAGGACTTTTTCAGTTTTTTTTTCAGGTAGAGAAAAATTGAAGAATTTTTACAGGATTTACAGGACGCTAGACACCCTGTTTAACAAATTGCAAGGGATTTCAAAAGATTTTAAGCGTGCTTCCATAATTTGAAGTTTTAAGGGGTTTGAAAAGATTTCAAGGGACTTGAAATATTTTAGGATACTTTTAATAATTCCGAAAAATTTTCAAGAGCTTAAAAAAATGTAATGGATTTCGAAAGATATCAAAGGATTATAAATATTTTAGGGTATTTTTAATGATTGAAAGGAATTTTCAATTGATTTCTGTAATTTGATGGGATTTGAAATATTTTAGGGTGATTTAAAAGATTCCAAGGAGTTTTCAAGAGTTTTAAAAAGATTTAAGAAATTTCAAAAGATTTTGAAGGATTGGAAATATTTTAGGGAATCTTGAAAGATTCCAAGGAGTTTTTAATTGATTTTAATAAATTAAAGCGATTTCAAAGGTTTTGAAATATTTCAAGGTATTTTAAAAGATTCCCGGGAATTTTCAAGAGATTAAGAAAAATTTGCATGAGATTGTAAAGAATTTTCTAGAATTTCAGAAGATATGGAACGATTTTGCAGGGCCTATAAGGGTCTAAGATATTTTTAAAAATTTACTGGGATTGTATCAGATTTCCGAAGATTTCAATGATTTTAAGACATTTTAAAACTTTCATGGTATTTTAATAAATTTCCGAGGATTTCAGGAAATATCATCGGATTTCATAGAATTCTACGGAATTTCATAATATTTTAATGGATTTCAAAGAATTTATTTACAAGTGGGGGGGGGGGGGATTTTGTAGGGCTTAAAAGATATGAAGAGATTTAAAAGTATTTTTTGTGAATTTATTAAAATTCACGTGGAATTTTTAGAAATTTCATCGAATTCTTTGCAATTCTTTTAAATCCAAAAGAACATTATTCAATTTATTCATGCACGTTAGTCACTTTGTGAGTTAGAAATGATTCACTGTTATTCACTTATTCGTTTTAAATAGTTCACTTTTTTACTTCTTTCGAGTTAATTAGGCTGTTTCAGCCCTGAGAATAATAAATAAAAAAATTGATACATTTAAATTTAAAATTGTATTATTTCATGTATAAAACATGGTATATTAAAAATGTTACAATATTAGAATTTTGGTGTTTAAATATTAATGGTCAGGGAAAATGAGAAAGGAGTTTATTTAAAGTTTCTCTTTGAGTTTTACGATGAAACGCATCATTTGAAAAATGTATGTTAATAAAAGAGTAGTGCAAAAAAAGGATTTTTCGGATCCGCTGGTTGAACCTGGCCAGTGGTACGTGAAGCGAATTAACATTCCATTCGACAAACGATATCTCCTCTCGACACTAAACCCAGGTTATTAGGTGGTGGTTCAGTTGGCGGAAGTATGACTGTCCAGAGTGTCATGTGACTTTATAATGTGTGGACGAATCCCTTCTATTCGGCATTCCCAGGACTTCTGAGTCCGACGGATGTCACAACAACGAAAAGGTCAGATGTCAGATTTACCTCAGAGGTTACTCTCGTTTTGAATAATACGACCTTCAGTCAGACCTAAATACTGTATTTAGCTCTGATGTGTTTGGCAAATTACTATCAAAGTTCTCAGCCGCTACCTACAATATTTGTAAAATGTTCATCAACATTTGGAATGAAGGTCAAAATTTTCATTATTCCTCTCTTTGTGTGTCATGCTGGATCCACTTAATCAATTAATCATTCCATCATTTGATTCACATTCCTAAACTCTAGATACCCTCCTCAATTTCAGAGATGTCTAATTTCCTCTAATCTAATTCACTCCCAGCGATTAGCCTCTCCTTCCTAATCTTACTTCCAAACATCAAGTTTATCTCAAACCAAAAGTTTATGGCTCATTTTCGCTCAGATTTTGGCAAAGGGTATCTTTTTAAAATAAAAAATATATTGATAGAGAATCGTCAAAATTATGAAAACGGAAATTTGCAATCAGCCATATTTCCAGTGGAGAGAATGAATCTTGCAAATTTGTTGCGGTTAATCGAGTTACGCAGAGGGAGTATTAATTTATTGCTTCTGCGGAATCCGTTAAATAATGGACTCCGGAATTTGCAGGGACACCCTTTGAATAGGTGGGTTACCTAATTACCTTTGTGCGCATGTCGCTTATCTTTCCACGATAATCATACTGGTTAACGACATAATCCACTGGACTGCTTCTCTTGTCTCTTCAAGTGAATTATCAGCTAGATTCGCATTGCAATTAAAAGCAATCCATCTACAAATTCTGACATGATTGCATCACTTTGGAATCTAGCCTAAACCCATAAATCATCAATATATATTTTTATCTAAATCTGAGTAATAAAAATTCAACATTTACAATCGGTTTTCAATCCCATCACTTATGGTGCACACTATATATATAAGCCGTGTTAATGTTTCTGGTAAAACAATATAATTCATGTTAATGTTTCTCCGCAAAATTATGCGTTAACGGCCAAATTTATTGAGAGATGAAAGCTTTTATTTTCGTGCCTATTAACAACAGGATGTCGAGAATTTTGGCATAATTTCCCCCTTTTCCCCCTTTTTTACAAGGTTTCGATTCATTTTTTAAGAATCATAAACAAAACAATCGAGACATTAGAAAACGAAGTAGCGAAGTAATCGCTAACGATTGAATTGAAAAACTAAAACTTGAAAGATAAATTAATTCTGTAGTTTCAAATCAAAATAATTTTTATAGAGATAACAGGCTTCACAGGCCAAATGCTTTGAAAACAGGTAACAAAATACTTGAATTTTTTACCAAAGACATTGTTGAATTTTCAAGCCAAAAAACGAAGTTTCTACAAAACAGTAGAATTTTTAATCTGAAATTATGAATTTTCAACAAACAGTTTAATTTTGACCCAAATTGTTAAATTTCATAACAAAATAGTTGAGTTTTTAACCCATGAAGACAATTTTTCAACAAAACAGTTGAATTTCAACCAAAAAGAATGGCTTTAATAAACTTTTTGAATTTTTCACGAAATAATATAATTTTCAGCCAAATAATGAAATTCCTAACGAAAAAAGATGAATTGTTAACCAACAATATAATAGGGAAATAGGGGAAATGTAATAAAATACCTAAAACGGCGTATCAGAGAATAGTATGTTAGTTGTGGTTGTAGAGCCAACATTTTGGATATTGAAATTAATATTTAAAAAATGAGCATATATTAGGATCCTCGAGTATAATTAATTTTGATTGATCGTTATGTGACTTGGTTTTACATTTTAGCAAACTCCGCATTTGGAAAAATTATCTTTATAAATATTTTGTTATTTTCGTGAATAATAATTTTTATATTTTCTGTTTTTTTTTTACAATACATTTTTTTTATTTGACATTAAATATTTGTGTGAACATCTGAGAGCTTTCATCTGTTCAAAATACATTAGAAACAAATTTAAAAGTGTAAGGAAACAAACACAGACAAAGAAGGTTTTTTGAATAGTCATTTTTATGTTTTTCAAATTCTTTCTTTCTAGCTTACTTAGAAAAAAAATACTTTGAGCAATTTAGGGTTCTTCTCAAAGTCTATCTACTGATAAACATGCATTAAACATATTCAAACGTGAGCATTTTTCAATTCTGTTATTTCTCTATTTTCGAATCTTTGAAGTTTGATTTTCTTGAATTTGTGGCTGATGTATTTTACTAGTAGAAAGTTCTAAAGTTTTCAATACATTTTTTAAAAAGTTATAGGTAAATAAAAATATTCTAACCAAAAAATAACTAGGAAACTTGCTAAAGAAAAGGCGCTACTGATAGAAGGCAGTTTTCTTCAACATTTTCGAGATACCCTTTGATACAAAAAAATTTAATAATAAATGAAGTCCCTTTTTAATCCTATTTTTACCCAAAATATTAAACTATTGAACCGCTGCAATACCTGTTATTTAGATTTGGTTACATGGAAAGAACAACATATTTAATTAACATTCAATTTTTTTCTGTCCACTGGGAATAGTGTTTTGAAATCAACATGAAAAAAAGTTGGCTGTCTTACAGATTTTTTTGTTTAAATCATGAAAACCTATTTGACGTGAAGGCATCATGAAACCAAAAAATGTCCTTGACAATGGATGTGGAAAATTGGCATTCTGAAGATGTGCGTAATTCATATCCATGTCCTAAAGTATAAAGCTGTGTCAAATTAAAATGCAATTCTTTATTTTAGTTATATTTTGCCAATGAGTGAAGTAATATGATGCTATCGATAGACAGCTTATATTTTTTGTTTTCCGTGAAGAAACTTTTTTTGTGTTTTGGTAGTATTTCGATTACATTAGTTAATCTTTCCTGTTTGATTTTCGATTTAAGGTTGATCGAGTAAGATGACTATAGTTGGAGAAGTCATAAGGACTTAATTAGAGACATATACGATTGGACTGTAGCCAGCTATGTAAATCGAAGCAATGATCACCTCAACTCTCACGGTTTAGGAAGTGAGGTCGTTAGACTAATTTCATGTAATTATAGCATCTGCTCTAATGCATCACCAGCTTAACGATGCTGTGTTGGTCGATAAAAGGCGAAGTCTGATAACAGTTCTCCCTCCTGTGTTAGAGTTAGCACCTTCAACGAAAAGTTTCGGATTACGTTACTTACTAAACCGGATATTGAGTGCAACAGGCACTTATATATCAAGCTGTAAGTAGACAAGATTATCAGCAATCTGTAAATAAAGTCTTATCAGGGTGGTCGTAGGTCAAGGAAAACCTGGAAATCAGGGAAGTGGTGGATTTTGAAAAAAATCTGGCGGAAGTCAGGGAATTTCTATAGTATAAAAATGATGGCTAGTTTTACCTAAAGAGAAAGCAAAAACATAAAAATTTAAATAAGTTTTGTTAAATAAACAATTCAAACTTGAAATATTTTATTCTAAAGTTAGCCTTCACTTTTCTTTCAAAATTAGTTACAATTAACAATGGGAATATTTTAGTCGACTTTATAAATTATTTTTAACAATGGTCATTTTTGAAGTTAGATAACTTTAATACATCTTTAAATAACTGTCAAGCATAACAAATTTGATATTAGTTTATTCCATTTATAAAAGATTCTATGTACGCCTAGTCGACCATTGATTCGAGCGACAAATTTTAGAAGAAAACCCCAAGCGCAAATAATAATACAATAATTGAGGTCATAATTGTTTCAAGGAATATAATGAGCTTTTGTAAATTGAAATGAAATTAAAATTACGACTTTTTACTAAAGTAGAAGAAAAAACACAAATATGCAAATAACTACATTTAAATAAACTATTATGACCTCAAATAGTTTTTTATTATTTGCGCTTGTGTTTATTTTCTAAAATTTGTTGTAATAATCAAAAGGCCTTTCTTGTCAATTTTATAAATCATGTTAAATATTAAGTCATTTCGAATTTGACTGTATACATAAAACACATTTAAGATTCTGGTCTTCGGATATTAATGGTGAGGAAAAACAAAGATTAGTTGATTATAAACTCAACAATTTTATTTAAAAAAATCCTTTTTGGTTAAAAATTCAAATGTTTTGTTAAAATTTCATCGTTTTGGGTTGAAAATTTAACTTTTTTTAAAGAAAGTCATTATGGTTTAACCCTTAATGATCACACTTAATAGGAATTACGTAATGGTCACCGCTGGTCAATTTTACCCGGGCGATCTTTGAAGCAGTACTGAGTGAAAATAAAACATTGTTCTGAGAGGAGAAAAAATCAGAGGCATTATTTGAACATCCAAAAATGTACTCTGATCGTTACTTAATGAGCTCGTTACTTAACGAGCCTAATGTTCGAAAATATTATTTGAAAAGTTTGTCCAGGTCAAATTGACCTACGGTGTGACCATTAAGGGTCAAAAATTCATTCGTTTTCATTTGTTGTTGAAGATTCATAATTTTTGTTGACATTTGATCTTATTTGATTGAGAATTGAACTGCTTGTATAAAAGTTGAACTACTTTGTTGAAAATTTGATTTTTTATTGAAAATTAATATTTTTGGGCTAAACATTCAACTGTTTTACAGGAAATTCGCTTTTGGCTTCAAAGTTGAGCAATTTGCATGAACTTTTTCTTTCTTGCCCTAAAAATCTTTATTTATTGTAAATTCGTCTTTTTGTTTGAAAAATTCATCATTTTAGTTCAAAATTAATCTCTTTAGTTAAAAATTGGACTTTTTTGTGGAAATTTGTTTGTTCAATATCAACTGATACTTACATTTTTTGTTGAGAATTAATCTTTATGGGTTGAACATTTTACTGTTTAATTAAAAATGAATCTATTTTTTGAAAGTATAATTCATTTTCTTGAAAATTCAACTCTGGTTGATAATTTAATTATTTTGTTGAAACTTCGTTTTTTTATTTGATTGAAATATCAACTATTGCATGTTTCCTTCAGAATTGATCTTTGTTTTGAAAATTCGATCACTTGGGTAAAAATTCATCTTTCAGGGTAGAAAATTATTAATGGTCTATGTATGTGTAATTTAAATAATTTGTCTTCAATAGATTAAATAATTAGGACAGTTTAAATTGATGCATTGTTCGTAACTTCAATTACAAAATGTGCTCGTCCACAAATATAATTATTTGATCTCCATTAATCTCGTTCCAAGTTTTGAATGTAGTTTCATTATAGTTTTGGCATATAATTCACTCTGATGATTTCATCCTAGAATTTTGTATACATTAACACATAAACTCGTGAAATTTAATATTTGCGACAGTATTTATAATCTCTGTTGATGCAGTCTATGAAAGACTGCAAAAAACTTGTAAGCTTCTCAGATAGTGAGCGTTTGCGTGTTTCGTGATTTGCGTTATTAACGCCCATGGGAAATGGTTATTGATCGGTGCTTTACTTTAAAACAAGAGATTATCGGTGATGAAATCATTGACTTTCACTGAATGTGAAGTTTTTACAAGTGTAAGGAACTCGAACGGTAAAGGAAACAAGATACGGAATTAAAATAATCAAATATGATTATAAATATTGAGTATAAGGAAAGTGTTATTTGATGTTACCATGCGTCTCAAAATAAATTGAATTCTCCATTATATACTAATGGAGTATAATTTCATCCATAAAAGTAATAAAATGCACTTAATTAGCATAGTTCCTAAGGATAACAAACTTTATTTGCTATTCTGTCTACGTCGCGAAAATCTTCACTCAACTTTCTTACTCTAATTAACACAGTGTTTGTTATGCTTCTACCGTTATTGCTCGTTTGCAAATCAGAGACCCAATTATGACAGTAAATGGAAATACAAATTGAGGTTTTTTCACCATTAATTGGAAACTATGCAGAGTGTAGGTCACATGAGTTTTGCGTTTTTCTGAATCAGGTCAGTCCAGGAGATCCTGGAACAGGGATTAAAAATTGGTTTTGGTCTTAAGCAAATATAAATCATACTAATTGACCAGCGAAAATAAGAAATTAGTTGGAAGAAGTTACGTAAAAAGTGAGTGAATTTCGGAAATGATATAGACTCTGATATGGTGCTTATTTTTCTACATAGAGCATTAACATCAGGTGTGAATTTATCTTTCGAGCGAATAATTACAAGCCGACGGTTTTTCATTTTTTTATACATAAAGCACTAACATCAGGTGTGAATTTATCTTTCGAGCGAATAATTACAAGCCGACGTTTTTTTTTAGAATATTCAGTTTTTTAATAGAGAGTCGAGAGCGAAATTAAAATGGTAAATTGGTTTTACCAATTAAGGGAGTTTTGTAGATGTGAAAGGGTTTGAAGGTTTTTAATTTTTGTGTAAAATCCCAGGCGGATTGAAGCACTCAAACAATTTTCAAGTATCACTCATATTTCTGATAATAGGCACTATTTTAATTTGAATGGCATGGTATTTTGGCATTTTCGATATCAAATTTTAAGAGAGGTGGAAATAATATCCGTTAACTTCATCAAGATCCATTGTAAATATAATTTAATGTTTTTCATCCAGGTCCAAGTTAGGCCAATTAGAGTGATATGTGAAAATAGTATTATTTTTGACAATGTAATGAATCATATTTGAATGATATTGTATTTTGGAATTTTCAGTATCCAATTTTGACAGGCACAGGGTGGCCCTTGGTCTGGGAAAAACTAGGAATCAGGAGATAGTCAGGGAATTTTATTCGTCAGGGAAAATCTGGAAAAACTTAGAGAATTTTGAAAATGAAGTTTTGCTGCCACCCTGATATAATATTCTTCTTAGTCATTTATTTTCTCTCTATTCTTATTTCTTCTTTTTGAAGTTGCTTCCTCCTGATGATCATATTTTTAGTTAAAAATTTAATCATTTTATTGAAAGTTTAAGTATTTTGTTAAAAAGTCATCTATTTCGGTGGAAAAGCCAATTGTTTCGTTGCAAATTCGTCTTTTTGGGTTGAAATTCAACTATGTGGTAGAAAATTATTTTTTTGTTGAAAATTCATATTTTGGTTTTAGAAGTTCAACTGAAATCTTTCTTGGTGGAATATTCAACTATTTTTTCAACTTTCCATTTCAGGTAGAAATATTTATCTTGTCGGTTAATAATTCGTCTTTTTTGTTTTAAAATTGATCTCTTTTGGTGGAAATTTCATCTTCGTTGGTTGAAATATCAGCTATAAATTTTTTTTTAGGATTCATCTTTTTAGGTTGAAAATTAAACTATTTGGTTACAATTTCAACTATTTTATGACTATTGTTTATAATTATTATATTTTCATTTAATAATTCATCTGTTTGTTGAAAACTAAACGTTTTGGGTTGAAAATTCAACTGTCTTGCAAAAAATTTGTTTTTTTGTCTTGAAAATTCAACTATTTGGTTGAAAATTCGACTCTTGTTGGTTGAAAATTAATCTTTTTTTATTAAAAATTCCAATCTTTAGTTCAAAATTCATTTGTAGGTTGGAAATTTAACTATTTGGTGAAAATTTTTCTTTTTGGTTCAGGTGAAAAATTCAACTATTTTGTCAAAAATTCATTCTTTTTTAATCATTAACTTTTTTTATTTTTTGACGTTTTTGGTTAAAGTTAATCTTTTTTGATTCAAAATTCGACTATTTAGTTAAAGATTTATCTTCGGAGTTAGAAAATGCAAGTATTTGGTTAAAAATTTCAATATTTTGTTGAAAATTTAATTATTTTGTTGTATATTCAAGTATTTTGGAGAAAAGTAATTTTTTTGTTAAAAATTCAACTTTTCTTTTGAACATTCGTCCATTTGGACAGAAAATTTGGCCTTTTTTATTGAAAATGCATCTTTTTTTCTTGAAAATTTAACTGTCCTTTCAGAAGTTCAATTATTTAGTTAAAATTACAACTGCTTTTGGTAGAAGTTTAGTCATTTGTGTTTGATCATTTATTTTTGTAGGTAGAAAATTCGATTTTTTGGTTAAAAATTCAAATACATTGTTGAAAATTTGATTGTTTTGTTAAAAAATTCAAGAATTTTGTTAAAAGGTCATTTTTTGTTAAAAACTCAACAGTTAAAAGTGCGACTGGTTTTCCTTAAAGTTTAATTCTTTTTATTTGAAAATTCATCTTGGTAGGTAGAAAATTCAAGTATTCGGTTAAGTATATAAATGTTTTGTTGAAAATGTTAATGTTTTGTTGAAAATTCAAGTATTTTGTTTTTTGGTTGAAAATTCAACTGTTCTCTGTAACATTCGTCTATTTGGACAGAAAATTTGTCCGGTTTGTTTTGAAAATTCATCTTTTTTTGTTGAAAATTCAATTTTTTGTCTAAAAAATTCAAATATTTGGTTAAAAATGCAAATGTCTTTCGTTAAAGTTTAATGCTTTTTGTTTGAAAATTCAAATATTTGATTAAAAATATAAATATTTTCATAAAAATTTAATTAATTTGTTGAAAATTCAACTATTTTTTAAAAGTCATATTTTTTAGTCGAAAATTCAACTGTAAAAATTAGCGAAAAATCAGGGTATTTAGAGAATGAAGTTTTAGGTCCACTCTAAAGAGTCTAAAGGCGGTTAAATGTACTTTAGTTGATTGTTCTTTATGAAGGGGTGGAAATGATGGAATTTGGGCACTATAATGCGGTTATAGTAGATTCCCCTGCATTTCTCGTATGGTGGGATCCAGGGTCGGCGGCCGAGAAGAGAGTAGTTGGGTCGAGAGAGGGTTGAGAGCGCCAGAGAGGGAGAGAGTGGGTAGTGGTGACGTCACAGTGCGAGAGATCGATCCAATGTTCGTGGTCTGGAACAGCCTGGAAGCTGCACTTACAATTCTATGTATTCGCGAGTATAGGTACTAGGCTCCTAGGTACTAGGTTCTAGGCACTAGGTATCTGTTTTAAACTTGTCTCCCTCTCTCTCTCTCTCTCTCTCTGCCTTCCTAGTTACCTAATAGTACCCAATACCAATACAGCAGACTACACCTAATACCTTCTTCTTGTCCCCGAAAGCAAAGACGCTTAACTCCTGTGCTGCGTCTCGACGCCGTTAATTTATGCCAGTTCCTGCTTTAAACTTTGAATTCTTGATCGTCTTTCAAAAGATCGATTTCGGTTTTAGGAGCCGGAACATATTGCTGGTTACTTGATGACTTTTTGTTGAGGAATTGTGAACTCAACTTTTTAATGGGTTCTGTGACTGACATTATAATTTGACAAAAAAGCCTTTCATAATTTTTCTTAATCTAAAAAGAAGCAGGCAATTATGTTTTAGTTGCAACAAGAAAAAACTTGAAAACTTCACTTACGTGAATGCACAGTAATTTTTCTGAATGAGGAGCCATGCATAGTTGCACAAATTACGAAAAAAGGAAAAGAGTAAACGCGAGAGATAAAAATATGAGAGGATTCGTACATGACCCCGAGAGATTTTCTTTTTAGAGATTAATTTTCCTTAGGTTGTAGAATTTTTGGTGTTTAGTGAATGTTGGTGCAACTATTAACAGGGCTGCCACATTATTCACTTTTTAAAGAAAAAGTCACTATAGTCACTTTAATCCATCTCGTTTTAGATATAATCTAAAAAAAAGAAAATTGACGAAACCTAAAGTAATCTATATATACATCAATGATACACAATATCAAAAATCACACTCTTTCCCCTATTCCCCTTTATTAAATAATTTATCTTTTCTCCCCTATTTTCAAGAAACTTACTATTATTCGCTTAAATGCGAATACAGAAATCGAACTACTTTTGGTTGAAAGTTAATTCTTTTTGGTTGGAAATTGAATTATTTTATTGAAAATTCAACTATTTTGTTGAATAGTTATATTTTTGGTCGAAAATGCAACTGCTTTGTTGAACATTCGTCTTTGTGGATAGAAAATTAATTTTTTGGTAGAAAAGTCAGCTCTCTTGGTTAAAAATTAACTCTTTTGTTTAAAATTCAACTGTCTTCTCAAAAATTCATCTTTTTCGCTTGAAAATTCTATGCTGTTTGGTTTGAAATTTAATTTTTTTGTTGCAAATTTGACTCTATTCCTTAAAAGTGCAACTATTTGGTTGAAATCTTTCTTGGTTGAAAATGAACAAAATGAAATGTTGGAAATATATCTTTTTCGGATTAATACTCTAATTTTTTCTAAAACATACGGCTGTGCAGCTTTAAAACTGAACTTTTTTGTTGAAAATTTATCTCACTTGGTATAAAATGTATATTTTTTTGTTGAAAATGCAACTGTTTGATTAAAAATGTAGATGTCTTGGTTGAAAATGACCTTTTTTGTTGAAAGTTCATATTTTCGAGATTAAATGTGAAAATTTTTTGAAAACATTAACTTTTCAACTTAAAAACTGAACTCTTTTGATGAAAATTTATCTCTTTTGGTATACTATTTTTATATTTTGATTTTGATATTTTATTATACTCTTTTTCTTTCTTGGTCCAAAATTAACTTTTTTGTTAAAAATTCATCTCTATTCTCAGAATGTCATATTTTTTGGTTAAAAATGCAACTGTTTAGTTGAAAATTGATAATCTGTTTTAATTGAGGATTCAACTTATTTGTTAAAAATTGATTTTTTTGGTTGAAGATTCATCATTTTAGTTTAAAATTCATCTTTTTGGTTGAGAATTGAACTATTTTGTTGAAAATTAGTTTTTTTTGTTGGAAATTAATTTTTTAAGTGACAATTTAACCATTCCACTTTTTAATAAATTTTTTTGTAGTAGAAACCGAGGGGTTCACAACTCCGTTGATGAAGTGTACACTGACTTCAATTTATTTCAGTCACTTCATATGAATTCAAGTGACTTCAGCAAAGAAACCTCTGACTTGTCGAGTTGTGTTAACCCCTCGGTAGAAACTTCAAATATTTTTGTTTGAAAATTCATCTTTATTGTTACAAATTCATGTATTTTGTTAAAAATTGATCTTTTTTATCGAAAATTTATACTCTTGAAAATAATGTTATGTGTTGAAAATTCATCTATTTTCTTGAAAATATTCTCGTTTGGTAGAAATTTAATCTTTTTTTTTTAATGCAACTGTTTAATTAAAAATTATTAATCAGTTTTGGTTGAGGGTTCAAAAATTTGATTGAATATTCGTATTGTTTTTAGTTTGAAACATTAACTATTAAATTTTTCATCGAGAATTCTTTTTTTTTTTTAAAGTTGAACTACTTGGTTGGAAGTTGAACTACTCTATCAAAAAATTAATTTTTAAGTTTGAAGATTCATCATTTTAGTTAAAAATTTATCTATGTGGTACCAACATTAATTTTATTTAAAAGAATTTATTACCCTATTTATTACGGATTTTCGGGAAAAATCACCCTATTTCCACTATTTTGAAATCCTTTTGTGCTGTGAAGTCTGCAATATTTAAATATGAATATTTTGAATTTATAATTTTCTGGTTTTCTAGTTCCTACTGTAAATCATCAAAATATAAATACGGCAGTAGTAGTCACCTTTAGTCACTCTTTATCTCAAATTAGTCACTTTTTCCACTTTTTTCATGTACATGACTCTTTGGCAGCCCTGACTATTAGGTTCTTCAGGAAAGGTTTAATTAAAGCTATCTCTACCAAGTGTTTGATCTCTTGTAATTTTTATATATCTTAAACCACCTTTTCTTTATATGCTAATTTGTACATAATTAATTTGTTTCTCATTATTTTGCCTCATATAGTTCCTCATTATTCCATTAAATATGACGGTTTGATGCTACTTGATGACTATTTCACAAACAAGGCTAACCTTTAAGAGAGATAGTATCTCAGAACGGTTTAGGAAGTAGCAGGTGGATGGATAGTGGAAGAGCGTTGATAAATATGCATTTGGCCGTTAGTTACTCTAACTGGAACATCGTCTATGCAGCGAAACGTAAAAACGACAATCATTCCTCGTCTCGGTGCTTGAATCAATACTCTTTCCATTTCTTTTACATCGATTTTCCTACTCAATTTGTGTCCTGATGTTCGCAAACGTGTCGAATTACAGGCGCAAACCTCGGAAAACACTGTCCTCAATCTACCAACGATCTCATTCTCGACAAACTGACGTTTTTAATTAAGAAGGTAAATTTTCAAGTGGAATCATCTTCAAGGAGACAAATTAAATGCTACGGAAAAAAGCGTCATGTCCTGACTTCTTCAAAAAATGGGTTAGTGAGAAAGAATGGGTTGTGCTACTTCTATTCTGACTCATAATGCATCACGATAATAAGGTCTTTGATGTCAGGATTATTCTGAGTACTTTGAAGAGTTTATTTAACGAGGATATTAAGTCCGTTGTATAAATCTCGGGAAATATTTAGTTAGGTCTTCACAAGAAAAGAAGTTGTGTAGACTTTTCTCTTTCAAAGTTATCAAAGTGAGTAACTATAGGATTTTAGTTTGACCAAAAAGTTTTCCAAGTATTTTTCTTCTTGGGTTTGAATTTCGGTTTCTAGGCTTTGTGAAGGTTGTCATTTAGTGGAGTGTTTACAGTGTCAGAACAGTAATTTTATTGTCGGTAAGCGGGAATCAGGACACAATAGTCTCAGACAAGACTTAATGCGATTTCGGTTTCACTCTCGAGGGAATTGACTCGATTGAGCTTGTTGAACTAATCAACCCTCTCCTGTTTCATATTCCTCCACCTTGTCATATCAAAACACTCTCGGTATTTCTTGACATAGGGTTATTCTGTGAAATGCCTTATCACAACAATGTTGATACCAAACTTCTGTAATACAATTTCCTTCTTGATATGATAATAATTATCAATCTAAATTCCAAGGTTTCACACTTTGCCCGTGCACAAATTGACCAGCAGAAATCGATAACCACAAGCTTGAAACCGCAATATCGGATATTAGAACATGATGGTTAGTCCTTTATTATGACACCATTTGCACAGTTTGCCAACAAAGATCAGAACAAGAGGCTGTGAAACAATTTGATGAGTTAATTCCTCGGAGATATTAAGTGAGTTGCTCCAGTTGGTTATCGAGACTGGATACCAAAGAGGCCTCGCAAGTCGGTGGCTAACCGCGCGACTGTCAAGTTTCCAGCAAGAGGGTCCTTTTAGACTTTAGATTGAACAGTGAAATTTCCGAGGTTGGATATCCATCTCGAGATAAGTGATCCGTTCCTAACTTCCTAGATCCCCCTTCTAATTTTATCCCTCATGTTTATCCCTTTTAGCAAATTACTCCAGCCTGTGGTTCTAGTGGTTTCAAATTAAGGTGTCGAATTTGTACAAGGTTTAGCGGATCCTATTTCGTTTGTGCGCTCTCTTTGTAGGTGAAGCTATGGTACACAATACCGATTTTCACCCCACTTGAATGCAGTTTGGTTAATAGGATACCCTATTGTTGCACAATTTTATCCTGAGCTAAACAAACTTTTAGTGTATCAAATTTTATATATGGAGTTTGGAAAGACTATCTGTGACCTCTTTCGAAATCAAAAAGAGGAAATGAAAATTTATGGGAAAGAAGCCAATAGGGGTAAAGTCGAAAGAAGTCATACAAGGAAGTGTTTACATTTTTAGTTGAAAAGTCCAATATCTCTTTAAATTAAATTATGCAACTTAGAGTGAGTTCGATTTGAAATTCCATCAAAATTCCAATGCGCTAAAATCACAATTAAATTTCAACAGGATAATCCATGATTACAGACGAAATTGTCATTAACCGAAAAGTTTCTGCTCGAATCAAACCCATTTTACTGAATTAAACTCGGAATTAAAGCATTTTTCCTTTTTCTAGTTTTTTCTTTGAAGAAGGAATATATATTTTTGCATAGCAAAATAAATAAAGAAGTTCATAATACTTCATTTTCAAGTCAAATCGAGTAAAATCATTATCACCACTGTCACTTTCTATAGGAATCTAACTCTAAACAGCAAACATTCTTAATTCACAAAATAGTCGTAGCATTTTCCCAAAGAATATCGGACACTAACACAATAAAACTTTATTTTATTGAAATTTACTTTAAAAAGCCTCACAAATCAAAACGACAATACTTTGCTTTCTCCAGCATATCAGCAGACATTATTTGAGCCAAATAAATTCTTTTGTTACATCATCCACTGTTTTAGTAATTACAACCAAGAATTTGTTTATTACAACTAAATCTTTGTCAAACGAACAAAAACTGCTCAACAAAATTACTTTTTGACTATAACTTTACTTTTTTTGTCAGTGTACTGTACATGTTTTAAAAATAAAAAGTACACTTTTTGCGTAAAATTTGGGAGATTCAAGAAAAGATATTCAGTAGGATGTGAGATTCAATGCTACCTGCAATATATATAGTATTCTGATCGTTTAGTCATGAAAAATGGAAAGACGTGTCGCTCGATTCTTGCTTTTACTTCTCCATTCTGCTACTTTGAAAGTCGACGTCTCATAAATGTCTGATCAAAAGGCTACATTGTGACGATCTTGATTCTGATATCGTCACTAAATTTCCTTTGATAGAATTATTTATTTCTTTTCTATTCTGCTTTATTTTCTTTAATACATTTTCAATTAGGCAACAAAGTAGCTGCTTCCTCGCTCTTTGCAGTCGAAAAGTACAAAGATATACTAAAGTTTGTTTACATTAAAACTTGGCAACCGGTGTGTGCTACACGTTTTTCTTATTCTTAGCTTTTTAGTCTTTTTATGGCCAGCGAACCATACTTGGCAAGTGCGATATTTCATCCAGGATCGTAAATGCTGCCTCTCGCGTATTTAATATCGCCTTTTCTGCACTCTTTTGATTTTTCGCTTTCTGGGAAAAAGAAGAGGCTGCAAAATGTGTTCGCTGCAGAATCAGACATTAAAGCGGCTTTTCAGAATCCATTGCCCGCGGTTCAAAAGGCTTCTTGTACGCCTGACAAGAATGTCAAGGGTCCTAGACACAAAATGAGGCGAATCGATTTTTATTTTCAAGCTGAAAAATATCTCTCATGGTACAAAGGGAAGACCCTAATGATGTAAGAGTCTCTTTTGTGCATAGAGTAATTACAAAAAAGAATAATTTAGTTATTTATGAATTGAAGTAAAGGAGGTTCCCTGAAGATATTTGGGTTAATGGACTATTGCAAGTTATCTGAATGGCGTCATTATTCAGATGCTTGAAAGATTTGACGCGTAGGCCGTGGAGTGCAAATCAAACGTTATCCGGTTCGATTACTCCTCGGAGGACTCTCAAAGGTACATGGGTGAACCAAAGCCTAGTGGCTCGTTGATTGCCAACTGGATCAAACGTAAATTCATACCTGTATTTACAAAGGAAGGTCGATAAACGAGGGCTTGCCTCCGTGGAAATGAAAGCGAAACAATCCTGTGTCGAGATCAGAGGGAGGTAATGCGTTTCAAACTCCAGTAAACAGACTTTGGTTAGCAATTAAGGTACAATAGTTAACTGGTTGTCAGTTCCAGGTTAAATAGATTTCCGAAATTCGGAAAGCCGCCTGTTGATAAATCTGTCCTCAAAAAGTCGTTTGTGTCTTTTGAACTTATACAAAAAACATCTTGCAATTTCAATTTTATATCTAGGAATATTTGAGCTATAGGAAGCTAACTCCGCTTTTAAGCGAATTTGAGTTTTGTGTTAGAACACTCTTTTATGCTTATATACACGTATTTAATTGAAAGAAATGAAAGCTTAACATTTTTTGCCCATAATTTAATTAACTAAAAGTTTTCAAATATTCGAAAAATTTGATTATTCAAATTTAGAACATTAGGGATTGAAAGTATTCAATTATTTTTTCCAAATCTAAAAAATGTATCTGAAAGTTTTTTTCTGTCAATCATTTGTTGTTTAATTGTAACAAATATGAAAATATTTATTTTACATAATTTCCTCGACGATTTGTTGTATTATTTTCATTGTGATGTTCGGGAATAGTAAACGGAGAAATATTAAACTTAGACTGTCAAGAAAGGGGTCGTCCATATATTACGTAACGCTTTTTTGGACGATTTTTTAAATTTCTCTGCCCCCTTGTAACGCTACCGTAGCAATAGAAAATGCTAGTAACTTCTAGTAATCTGCATTTTTCATTATAAATACAACGTTTTAACGAATTTTTTGAAACTTCAAAATAATATTACATTTTTCTTGGATTTGGTTAATGGAACTCTTATTTCAAATTTAGAAAAAATTACCTTAAACATATTATCTTTTCTTGTTTCGTCTACAGAAACTTCTCTTTAATTTTTTAAATTATAAAAAAATTATTACTTCTAATGATGCTCATTTGACATTTTTTTACTATTTTGAAATGATCTAAGAACTGAGTAAAAAAATCTTTAAGTTTTATGAAAAATAGTGTAATAAATTTGTAAATAACAGGGTGCTCAGTCTTTCCCTTTTTTTCTTAGTTTCCCCTTTTTCCTTGAAATTCCCCTTTCCCCCCTATTCTCAAAAAACTTCACCTTTTTCCCCTTTTCTCTTTAAATATACGATATTTGAAAATACAATATTTGAATTACGCGGAAAATTATCTGAAATTAGTAAGTACTTAAATAAATGATTTATGAATTTTTCCTATTGGTTCAAAAATTATGACGAATTTTGTTGTTGTTGGGAAATTAATTTAATAATTGAAAATTGAACTAATTTATTTGTGGTTGAAAATTGATCTTTTTTAGTTCAAAATTCAACTTTTCGATTAAAAATTCATTTATTTCGTTTAAAATCGTCTTTTTTGCTAGAAAATTAATTTTTTTATTGAAATTTCAAGTATTCCAGTTAAAGATGCATCACTTTAATTGAAAATTCATCTTTTTTCATTAAAATTCAACTATTCCCGTTAAAGATTCATAATTTTAGTTAAAAATTCACCAGTTTCGTGAAAAATTAATTTTTTCAACAGAAAATTTAACTGTTCCAGTTTTGGTTGAAAATTAATCTTTTTTAGTTGAAAATTTAACTATCTTTCTTGAAAAGACATTTATTTTGTTGAAAGTCTTCTTTTTTGTTAAAAAAAAAATCTTTTTGGTTTACAAAACAACTATTCCAGTCAAAATTTCATCAGTTATGTGGACAATTTATTTTTTCCAATGAAAAATTAACAATTCCATTTTTTGTTGAAAATTGATCTTTTTAAGCTCAAAATTCAACTTTTTGATTGGAAATTTGTCTTTTTCGGCTGAAAATTTAACTGTTTCGGTGAAAATTCATTTATTTTCTTGAAAGTCGTCCTTTTTGGTAAATTTTTATTTTTATTTTTTGAAAATTCAACTACTCTAGTTAAAGATTGATAATTTCAGTTGAAAATTATTTTTGTTGTTGTTTAAAATTCAATAATTCCATTTGAAGATTTATCATCTCAGGTGAAAATTCATCATTTTGGTGAAAAATTAATTTTTTCAACTGAAAATTTAAATATTCCACTTTTGGTTGAAAACTGATCTTTTTTATATCACATTGAAAATTATTTAAAAATATAACATTTCTTGTAAAAAGGTTGTTTGTTCTTTTCGACATGTAAAAATAAATGTTTAATCTTTCCCCTATTTCCCCCTTTTTCGTGAGAAAATTACCCTATTTCCCCCTTTTTGAGCTCCTTTTTCACTGTGATCCCTGTTATCTGCATTTCGTATAAATATTATAGAATTGTCTTGAATTCCTTTGAATTCTTCTAAATTCACTTCCAATTTTACTGAAATCAATATAATATTTTGAATTTTACTGACTTTTTTTTAATTCCTTCATTTTCTTTTGAATTCATACTGAATACTTTTAAATTCGCTTGAAATTCACTGAATTCAATGCATCTTTTTTGGATTTTCAATTTTTTTATATTCAGATTGAAATCATATGGATTTTATCAGATTCTTATTCAGTAATTGTGTTTACTCCCATTGATCTGAATTCAATTGATTTTTTTTTTAACTTAAAAAATGTTGTTTTATGCACGTGAATAATTTTTAGTTTATCTTTATTTCGTATAAATATTCTCGAATTCTCTTGAATTCCTTTCAATTCTTTTAATTTCGCTCCTAATTTTACTGAAATCAATTTAATACTTTAGATTTTCTGCGTTTTTTTCAGTTCAATTGAATTCATTTGGAAATCACCCTGCATTTTTTTATTTACACTGCTTATTTTTAATTTACTAAAATGCTGATAAATTCTACTCAATTCATTGCATTTTTTTGCAGTCTTTTTTAATTCCTTATTTTATGAATACAATGAATTTTTGTAATATTTTTGAATTATTTTAATTTCACTTTAAGGTTTTTTTAATTCACCTTGAATTTTTATGAATTCTATCGAATTTTTCTCATGTTGCTTAAATTTCTCTAAATTCATTCGAATTTTATTTAATTCGTTGTTATCTTTTCAATTTAAAGTCTCTGAAACTTCCTTCAATTATTCTAAATACACTCCTATTTTACTGCAGTGATTGGAATATTTGTGAAGTTTTTAATTTTTTAAATTTACTTGCATTTTTTTAAATTTGCCTCTAATTTTTATGAATTTCATCGAATTCTTCTCATCTCACTTAAATTCCTCTGAATTCACTCAAATTTTAGTTAATTCATAGTTTATTACATTCTTATTGTAATGAGAAGGTATTCGTTTTATGTGAAAACTGACTGTAATATTGCGGTTTTCTTAAAATATCCACATTTCGAGACCCCCTGTATCCGAAAAACGGGTTTTAGGGTGGTGTCTATCTGTCTTGGTCGTTGCAATCGCCGTTTTCGTTAAAGCCGAAGGAGCTTTAACAAAAGAGAATTCACAACCACCAAATTACAGTTGTCGATGCTTTGACGTTTAATTTCAAAAGGTCTGTGCACAAATGTGGGGAAAGTAGAAATACCGAGCGCGTAGCGCAGGGTAAAACCACTATCGAGCGCGAAGCGCGAAAACCAACGGACGCGCGCCCTAGTCTTCTTGATTTTGATAGATTTTTATAGATTTTTAAAAACTATAGTTTTTTTTTGAAGTAGATATCTAAAAAAAAAAACTCTTTTTTCTCTACTAATTCCATTTAAAAATCTGAAAATAATGCGATAAGTTTCTTTGAAGCCTTTAAAATAAAAAGTTTTTTAACCTATATTAATGTTTTTGCGAAAAGTCAGGATACTAGATAAACTATTTAAAATAAATAAACACTTCTGCACCCAAAATATGTATATTTGTACACAAAGAGGATTTTTATTTAAGAAATGGTAACTTAGCTTCAAGGACGAATATCAGCCTCAAATAAAGTAAGTAAAAGTTATTTTTTATTTTAGCAAACAAATTTTTTCATTTAATGATATTAAAAATTGAGAAATGATGCTTTTACGCTTGAATTTATGTATATGTGCTACATATCATTTACAATCCTTTTTTCATAAAAATTATAAATTTTTTATATCTTTCAATAGACCTAGAAATACAGTATATATGAGACAAACTTTAAAAAATGAAATATTTTATAATATTTATTTTAAGAAATAAGTTTTAGTTCAGAAACTTTCAATTGTAATTTGTACAGATGGAAACATTTTTTTTTTAATTTTAAGCAGTGTATAAGAAAGAAATGTTCTCTTCTCGATAAATTCAATTGCAAATCTGAAAAGTAATGTACCAGGTTTTTTATAAACTTTTAAATAATTAAAGTGTTGTACTTTATATAGTTTTACGTTTTGAACTTTCGTAAGTTAATGGATTAATTTTTTAAGAATTTCCATCAGGAATTCAAAATAATCTTTTTATGTCTACCCTAAATATTTCCTTACAATTGCGGAATGATAGATGTTTGTTTATAATCATTTTTATACCTACTTTTCCAGTTTTTTAAATCAATTTTCGGCATTTTTTAAATTTTGTAAATTTATAAACTTAAGATCGAAAAGAAATCTATTTTATCATGAATAACTCCATGCAAAATGAGCATGAAACAGATTCACAATTAAAAAAAAAACAGAATTTCAAAATATCTCACTTTTTGGCTCATTAGAGACAAAAATTACCAAATGAAAAAAGAGGCAGGTTTGTAAATAAGTATGTAAAGAGGGAAATTTATGTAATTCCCTTATACTTATAAATTGATTTTCAAAGCACTTTATGATTGGAAAAAATTAAGTTGAGTCCGAGGCTTGCACAACCTGCAAATTCTGCAATTAAAAAAAATTTAATCTTCTATTTCTGCTTCGAGCAGAGTTATAATTATAAGCTTCTATAAGAGGTTTCAATCATATTTAATTGGAAAATTTTTCAAAAATGGTAAGTGTCAAACTTTTTTCATAATCTAAATAATATTCCGAATATAATTATAGATCAGAGAAAATCCTATACTCATAATAAATTTAAAAGCTCTGTAAATTATCTTAAAATGTTTTATTATCGTAAAAGGTTTTTGGTAATTTGGAAACTTTTCATGTTACTAAAGTTTACGCTCTTTTTTAGTTTAAAGTATTTTAAATGGATGCAAATTTTCATTGTTCAGTAAAATCTGTACAGAAATTAAAAATGAAATGAAATATTAAAATTATGATTACATTTAAAAATATAAATTTGATTAAAAAATGAGATTTAATTAAATTATTATTTACCTTCTCATCTGGAAAACCTGGAATTGTCAGGAATTTTTTATATAAGTGTACCTGGAAAAACCTGGGAATGTCAGGGAAGTTTTTTTGAAGTCAGTGGATTTTTGGAGAATGTACTTAATGTTTTTAAAATTCTTAATATAAAATTAAATAACAATGTATCTTTATTTGTAAAAGTAGCTTTAGATTACTCGATTTAACTATTTTATTGAAATTTCGTTGTTTTTTTTTGTATTGGAAATTTATTTTTCTAGCTGAAAATATATATTTTTAGTTGAAAATTCAAGTGTTTGGTTGAAAATTCGTCCTTTTTAGAAAATTCATCTTCTTGGTTGAAATATCAACCATTACATTTTTCGTTAAGAATTCATCTTTTTTTTTATGAAAATTCAACTACTTGGTTGAAAGTTAGATTCTCTTGCTAAAAATTATTTTGTTTGAAGTTTCGTCCTTTTAATTGAAAATTCATCTCTGATTGAAAATGTATTTTTTTTTTTAATAATTTTTTGTTGTTGAAAATTCGATTTTTTTACTATGGGACCGAGAGTGGAATGTGCTCAGTCAAGCGTGCCAAACAGCTCGAGTGTCGCACTTTCACCGCGTTAGTTGCATCAGGTTGCGTCATGCATTCAGATCCAACAATTTGACTTTATTCCAATTGAATATTCTATCATTTTAGTTAAAAATTCATCTCTTTGATCATTAACATATTCAGCTGAAAATTTAACTATTCCATTTTTTGTTGAAAATTATCTTTTTTGGTAGAAATTAATCTTCTTGGTTGAAAATTCATCTTTTTGATTGAAAATTCAACTATTACAGTTAAAAATTCATCATTTAGTTCAAAATTGATCTTTTTTGTTCAAAATTCTACTATTCCAGTTGAATATTCCATCATTTTAGGTGAAAATTCATCTCTGGTTGAACATTAATTTTTTTAACTAAAAATTTAACTATTATACTTTTGAATGAAAATTTATATTTTTATTTCGCAATTCCACTGTTTATTAAAAATTCATGTATTTTGTTGAAAAATCTTCTGTTTTAGTATAAAATTAATCTTGTTTAAAAATTAAACTTCATATTTGAAAAGTCATATTTTTGGTTGAAAATTCATCTTTTTGGTTGAAAATTCAAGTATTCCAGTTAAATATTTATTTTTTAGTGGAAAATTCATTTTTTGTTGTTGAAAACTCATATTTTTTAGTTGAAAATTCAACTATTTAGTTGAGAATTCATGTATTTAGTTGAGAAATCGTCTTTTTGGTAGAAATTAATCTGTTTGGTTGAAAATTCAACTATTCCAGTCCAAGATTTATAATTTTTTGGTTGAAAATTCATTTTTTTTTTAAATCCAACTATTCTAATTGAAGATTCATCGTTTTAGTTGAAATTCTCCTGTTTTATTGAACATTAACTTGTTTAACTGAAAATTGAACTAATCCATTTTTTGTTGAAAATTATCTATTTTAGTGGAGATTAATCTTCTTGGTTGAAAATTCATCTTTTTCTTTGAAAATTGAACTTATAGGTTGAAAATGCAACTATTCCAGTTGAAAATGCATCTTTTTTGTTTAGAATTCAAGTATTTCGTTAAAAATTCCACTATTTTCTTAAAAATTCATCTCTTTCGTTGAACATTAATTTTTTAACTAAAATTTAACTAACCCACTTTTGGATGAAAATTTATATTTTTAGTTCGCAATTCAACTGTTTATTAAAAATGCATGTATTTTGTCGAAAAATCTTCTGTTTTGGTAGAAAATTAATTTTGCTTGAAAATTAATCTTCTTGTTTGAAAATTCATTTTTCTTGGTTAAAAATTCAAGTATTATAGTTAAATATTCATCAGTTCAGTTGAAAATTCTTTTTTTTTCGAACTCATCTTTTTTAGTTCAAAATTCAACTTTTTTTGTTGAGAATTCATGTATTTGGTTGAGAAATCGTCTTTTTTTGGTAGAAATTAATCTTCTTGGTTGAAAATGCATTTTTCTTTTGAAAAATCAACTATTCCAGTTGAAGATTCATAATTTTAGTTGAAAATTCAACTATTCCAATTGAAAATTCAACGTTTTATTTGAAAATTCATCACTTTGTTTGAAAATTAATTTTTTTTTCAATGAAAATTGAACTCGTCCATTTCTGGTTGAAAATTTATTTATTTTTAGTTCAAAATTCAATTATTTGTTTAATATTTGTCTTTTTTAGTTTATCAACTATTTCGTTTAAAGTACATGCATTTTGTTGAACGTTAAACTCTTTTGTTGAAAATTAATCTTTTTGGTTTAGAGTTTATCTATTACAGTTCGAAGATTTATCATTTTAGTTGAAAATTCATCACTTTGGTTGAAAATTTATTTGTTTTTTTTTCTTGCTGGAAAATTCATGTTTTGAACTAAAATTTAACTATTCCACTTTTAGTTAAAAAATGACATTTTTTAGTTGAAAATTTATCTTTTTTTGTTGAAAATTTAACTATTTGTTTGCGAATTCATGCATTTTGTTAAAAAAATCATCTTTTTTGGTCGAAAATTAATCTTTTTGGTTGAAAATTCAACTATTTGGTTAAAAATTCTTCCATCTTGTTGAAAATGCAATATTTTTACATAAAACGTTAAAAATTTGAAGCGGTTTAAATTGAATTTATTATAGTACTTGCAATAATTTTACCTAAATATGCACTGTATTTTAGGTATAAGATTATTAAATAAAAATTTGTTTGAATTATTATCAAATTCCTGGACTTGAGACAAATTCAAGAAATTAAACAATTATGTTTTTAGTATTATTTAATTAATTAATTATTCGATGGTGATAATATATTTAAGAATATTTTGTAATATAATTTGGAAAATCTATCAAAATTAAACATATCAATTGAATCTCTAGAATACAATATTTTCCATAATATTAACCATCAAAAAGCTCTTATGCAACTCTATATGTACGTGTATTGTATATTTTTTAGATTCTTTCACATTAAAAAAAAAATCAGTAAAATTGGTAAATTATGCTGAAAGGTTTATTTAGCACCTTTTGAAGGATAGAAAGGTTCAACTCGAAATCAAATTTTCGAATAATATTCTGTAAATAATTTTTAATATTAGAGAATAAAAAAAAATGGAATTTCTCCTGCGTAAACTTGAATGAGAAATCTTACATTAATTGCAAAAGTTTAGAATAAAATCTCAAAAACACCAATTAAAAATAGTCATGCTTTTTTAAAACTAATTGACAATGTAATAATACTTTTTGATAACATATTTGTCTCTTCTGATGTAATAGCTATGTTTCCAAACATCCCTTATGAAAGAGTTGAAAATGCCATACAAAAACGTTGGGAATTGATTA
>JAABKJ010003702.1:0-25537 GCA_011634705.1 Andricus grossulariae | reverse complement strand
TTGAGTTCTTTGTAATGTTAAAAGTTTCGGCTTCTTTCTGCGAGGATATGCGAAGTCTTCTCTTTAAAAGGTATGTTAAATTCATTAACGTGAATGTAGCTTAACCATATGATTATTTGAAAATTAAAACTTTGATCTTTAATTTAATTTTTCATCTGATCATGTTTACAGATGATGAAGACGGAATCCACGTGAAACAGAACGCGTATACTGAATTTAGTATATGCGTATACTAAATTTCGTATATATGCATACTGAATTTAGCATACGCATATACTAAATTTCATGTACGTGCATACTAAATTCAGTTATATGCATATACTAAATTTACTGTACGCTGGTATACTAAATTTAATTTCATGTTGTGCATTCTTGCTTCTATTAGATGTATACTAAATCTAGTACAGATTTTTCTAACAGTGTACATACAAAAAAGTTCACATAATTTTTTGTCTCAAACAATTTGATTGGGGGTGCTTAAAATTCGATCATACATAAAAGTTTGAAAACGAACTGACCTATTAGATACACTAATGTCGGTGACTTTCTAAGAAATGAGATAATCGCAATAACTATTTTCGTTAAAAGGTGCGAATGTACGTGATACACGTAAATTGATCATATTATCTGAATCAGAAATACGACTGACATATATTACGAAAAAATTATGCAATTGTAAATAACCCTCCTCAATGCCCGAGCGATTAAATCATACGAACTCGACAGGCAAGCAATCAAGCTCGAGGAATGATTTATTTTTGAAACCAGAACATGGCAATAATCGTGGGATAAGAAGATGATCGTGAAATGTTTATTCTTGAGCAACTAAGAAGCTATACATAAAAGCAGTGAAGAACTTACGTGTGCCCTTCGATACCTCGAAGAATTCGTGTCGGCATCGCTACTGTTTGGAATGTGGGTTCGGGAGACACAAATGTCAGCGAGGACTAGCACTATGTGGAATAGATAATAGACTATAGACTGAGGCATCCTATTAAAGGTTCAAAGATCCTGCTGGCCTTTGACGACTCCAGTTGGAGACAATAAATTTTAGAGCTATCAGCAAATAATTGCCACCATATATGGACAAATAAATTAACATAAATTAAATACTATTGTTTTGGAAGCCACTGTGATCCCACGCGGAGAAAAATTTATATTTCAAGAAGAAAATAAAATAAATTTTATAAAAAATACATAAACTAGAATCGATTCAAATCGGAATTTTAGTCAAATTCACCAGAATCACATTTCTTCCCTTTCGAATTTCTTCCCGGAGAAATGTTGAGATTATAACACCTGAAAAAATTCGTCATCTTCCATTTTTAGGATTAAACTCTGACTTTTGCAAATAGTAGAAATATTATATAAATTTTACAAATAGCGAGCGTCCTCCTTTCAAAATGAAAGGAGGTCAATCCAGAATTTTTCGGTTCATAGCTATCATTAAATTATGCTTATCTACTAATAGGTATTCAATGTTCATTTTTTATAACAAACAATGGAATCTTAAGTGCAAGGCACAATAAATTACTACTAATTCTCTTAGTAATCTCTTATTCAATCATTTGCGAGTCACAAGTGAAAATATCCACTTTCTACGTGGAAATCTACGTACATTTATCCAAACACGTGAAAATTCACATGGAAATTTGAAACTCCTTCAACGTCAAAATCGACGTGGAAATTAAGTGAAAATACACATGAATTCGTCCAAACATGTGGAAAACTGATACACATTCCACGCGAAGATTTACATGAAAATCAATGTAAATTCATCCCAATTAGAAAAAATCCACATGAAAAGGACAATGTTAAAAATCGATCGATTTTCACCGCGTTCCGGAACGTTTTCCAGCTATTTAAAATTGTTCTAATAGGTGTATATTTGATGGGAATACATGTTTCAAACCGGGACAATTTTTCCGCAGTACGCCGGTTTTATGTGTATATTCCCCTCAAATACAAGCCTACTGGAGTCATTTAACATAACTGGAAAATGTTCCGGAGCGGGGCGAAAATCGATCGATTTCCAAGAATCCACCTTCAGCGGTTAAACAAGGGTTCTATGATTTTACGAATGTATGGCAAACTTGACCAATGTCACCCGAGTACGCCGGTTTTAAACAAGTATTCTCATCAAATACAAGCCTTTTAGAGTAATTTCAAATAGCTAGAAAACGTTCAGGAGCGGGGCGAAAATCGATCGATTTCCAAGAATCCACCTTCAGCGGTTAAACAAGGTTAATATGATTCTACGCATGTATGGCAAACTGGAGCAATTTCCCTGCAGTACGCCAGTTTCAAACATGTATTCCCATAAAATACACGCTTATTAGAGCAACTTTAAATAGCTAGCAAACGTTCCGGAGCGGGGCGAAAATCGATCGATTTTCAACATTGTCCTTTGATTCATCTTCCACTTGGAAATCCAAGTGAATTTATTCAAACACGTGGAATTCTACATGAAAATTTGAAACACCTCCCACATGAAATCAAGAGATCTCGAAAAATACCCCTCTAAATCTGCATGGAAATCAAGTGATCAAGACGCGCCCTTTCCAACTCGAAAAACACCCCTCTAAATTTACACGGAAATCCACATGAAAATTTGAAACACCTTCCACGTGAATGAGAGAACTTAAAAAGAAGAGAAAGGAAAATATCGAGTAACGGATACAAGTTTTTTTTTTAACAAGACATTTAATGTTCGTTTAATATCATTTAATATCTGTAAGCTCGGCAGAGTCAACAGTGTTACAAGATTTTCGTGCATGCGATGTTCGTCCGCGGGAACTTAATTCTAAATTAATACAAATCATCGTCACATAGTTCAACCAACGTCCAGTCATGCTTCTCACTTCTAACGCGGATCTTCGGCCAAAAATCTTGTCCGTACGACGATTTTCTATTCGATTGATTCTTCTTATTTTCTCTCCTTAAGAAAACCGGCTAAAAAACGCATTTTCGTTTTGTTAAAAAGTTAGAAATCTAACGTCGACGCACATATCGATCTGTACTTGTAAATATAATATAATAATCAGCGATCGGCGGTAAAAAAATCGTTGAAAAAGAGTTGGCGCTAAAATTCATTTTGCAAAGTCGCTTCGTATAAAAAACACACGAGAAGATCGAAATGCAATCCAGATCGAACTTTAGTCCCTAAGTTTAGTGTGAAAAACCTGGACAAGCTTTCATCTTCTTCTATCTCGAGGAAGAGGGATCTCTAATTAATATACAGTACTTTTCATCGATATCTCTTTGAAATTAAATTCATTCAAAGTAAGTCTTTTTTGGGTTTAAAATCAACATAAAAAAAAAATTCAAACTGTTTTCTAAGGAGGAAAGATATGAAGTAAAAGTATAATTCATTGCAAAGCGAGATAAAAATTCTGGGTTACCACACCTATCATCCTTGATAAGAGTCAGATTGTAAAATACTTTTTTAACATTAGTTTTCCAGTTGTTTTTTCGCAGAACTGATAACCCAGATAAAAATGATTATGGCGAAGTCTATCGAAGGATAGTAACGGTGAAAAGAAAGAAAAGAAAAAAGGAATCAGGCAAAAGGTGAGTAAAATTATAATAAATTAAAAATAATTATAATTTATCTGAATAGATTTTGAAATTTTTTTACTGACATGAGTCATTTAAAATATAAGATTTGATCTCATCTTGAGCAATTGGTGCCAATAATTCAAGTCTGCTCTGTGCAATACTGCATTTAATTAGTCAAAAGTCACTCGTTTTCTTATCTTTATCTTATTCATATACATGCACTGTTGTAGTAGAGCAGGCTTCAATATTCTTTCAATTGTCTTTCAGTTTTCCGTACCATCATGGACTAAACCTAATCTTTACCAAGATTTTCCGTAAATATTCAGGATTTCACGATTACTTACAGTATGTATAATACATTAATTCGCTACATTGGCAAAGAAAATAAACAAATGTCCTCACGAGAATTAAAAACAAAACGAAAAATACGTCCGACATAGCTTAAAAACAATGTACCCCAAGAGCACGCAATTTTGCATGAAAACATTGCGGTAAAATATTGCAGCAATACTGCTGAAATGATGCGACAATTTTGCATCAATATTGTATCAAGATTGATGCACTGTTAAGGATGATGATCTAAATTCCTGGTGAAGTTTTGGCGGCAAAATCTTCTGATGTAAGTTACTGGTAGTTTATGATCAGAAATTGGGATCATATCACGTAAAAGAGTTTCAGTGTCAGTTGATCCTTCGTTTTTGTACGTCGGCCGCCTCATTTTTACCGCATTATTTTAAACGCAAGTGAATTTTGGAGAGGATTAATTTTTGAGGTCCTGCTGGAGGAGAAATTTTTCGACAACTTTCGCGTTGAACTTCAGCATCGCAGCATTTTTTTGCAACATTGTATCAATGTTGTGGTGTACAATACTGATGCAAGATTGTCGCATCATTTGAGCAATATTTATTGGGAGAGAACATTGTTATATTGCAGTAACATTGCAGCAGTATTGCGTGCTGTTGGGGTAGCTATAAGTAAGTATACATAAATATATATACACATAGGAATTTAGAAACATACATAAATATCTGCACATGAATGAATCTATATTAATGAGGACATGTAGGTACGATTCTCTAGCTACTCGAAACGAAAATAAATAAAGTTGAACGTGCACGTCTTCTACATTATGTGGTGGATGGGTAAATTAATCACAACGAAAACAATGCCTGCTTAAAAATTATGCGTTTTACATTAGTTTGTGCACTAGCAGCAAACGAGAGGGTCCCAGAGCTATTTCGAAGACTCCAGGACTCTCCCAACTCCGTATTATCGCTCCTGGCACCACAAGCCTCGTGCTCACGAGAAGTCAATATTTACAATTCACAATTTACTCCCAAAATCCTGAATCTTTACTCTGTGTACACTGTACACGCTTTTTCGAAAGCTCATTGAGCTGCACTGTTCGTAAGTGCAAGTGATTTTGAGTTTCTCTTTCCAGAGCTTTCCATAATTGCCAGAAGAGAACGACGAGGACGACTTTTTCTCAAGGGGATATATTTCTCCTCAGAGAAATCGCCTCTCAAGACGTTTTCTCCTGGCTTTAGTCACGATAATCTTAACGATAGTAGTAACCACAATAATTAAAAGCATAAGCTGGATAGCTACTATTCTGTATCTACAATATATTTCAATATATCTCCCCGTCTCGTGTAGTCGTATCACGTAGAAGAGTTTCATTGTCTGTTGATCCTTCCGGATCGTCAATCGTCTTCTACCACCAGCTGACGTTTTTGTACGTCGCCCGTCTCACTTTTCACCGCCTCAATTTAGACGTGAGTGAACTTTGAAGGGTCTTGTCCTTCCTCACTGCACTGTTATGAATTGACGAGGATTCAATCAGATTTTGAATCTTGTTGTAGAGATGAGTTCTCTTTTTTCAATCTCTCTCATCTTGGTCTTGTTACTGGAGCACGCAGCATTTGCACTTGGGTTTCTTCTTCAAGGTCACGTGCTCAACCTGTGAGGCGTCCCCGGGACCCTGGGCCGTCACTCTGCCAACTTCCACGGTCGCACTTGTTGTCGAGCCCACCTGGAATGACAAAATCCATTTCTGAGCATTGAAATTTATGACAAATGATTTTTTGTTTCTCTCTAGATTGTAAAAAGAAGCCGCTGTTTCAGAAATTCTGAAAAGGCCCTCTCGAATTTCCAGAGGTACATAAGCTTCTTATAACTGTGAGCTTCTCATAAACCACCTTTAACTTTGGACAATACTATTAAAGTTGTAAAAAATAGGATACGCACTTTTTCATTGACGGGCTTCGATGGTGTGCTGTGAGCATTTCCATTTCCCTGCCTCGTCGTCGACTCCAGAAGGGGACTCGAACTTGAATCGTGTTCACCCTTTCGTCCTTCACATCCTGGCAAGGGTGGAGCATTTTGTCCTGGGGTTGGCGTTATGGGCTTCCCACCTTTGATTAACTCGACTATCTCGTCAGCTTCTCTCGACAGGTCCCCATCAGGCCTAAACGGATTATCCCATCCGCTGTCCGTACTGAAGAAAAAAAAACAAATAATTTATAGCTACAGACTTGATTCTTATACAATATACAATCATATAATCAGGCTGAGTTTTCAGGACTTATTGTCTAGGATCACTTTAACATTACTGACAACAGTAACCGTATATTTCAGATTGTGACACTAATTTAAAATTTAAAAATTCTTTTTAATAAAAGACTACACAATTCTTCATTGCTTGAACTTGAGGCAATACTTCGTAACATTACGTACATTACATTACGGTGTGACAGTGAAGGGTTAATAAGAAATTGAATCCCATTAATTTTATATTTTATATAATTGAGTGTAGCCGAGACCTCGTTATAAATCGCGCCCAACATGCGGCACGAAAAATAACGGCCCCGTTATAGCCCACAGAAGTATTTCCCCTAATATATGCAATAGTCTGGTATTGTTAATAAAATAAGGAAATGATGTGCTGTTTTAATCCAACTAAAATTAAAAAACACACCCCTCATACAGCTTATTTTACTTTCTATGGCTGCATGGGAGCTCAGCTCCGTCTTATTCATATCTATGGCTGCTCAAAATTTCTCCCTTTTTTTTAGATTAAACATAAATTCAAACTTTTTCTAATTGAAAACCCGCCGTAGATTTACTCTCCTACGGCGAAATTTTGTTATAATTTCGTTATTAGAGATAGATACATACTTTAATACATTAATTTCTTTTTTTAATTTCGAAAGGAGAAAACTCATGGAAACGGTAGATTAAAGCCACACCCTGTGCTTTGACCATGACATTAACTCTTGAAACCGATACTAGCGTTGAACGAAATCCGAGTTCTATCGAGCGTGTTAGTCCGCTTAAACCTTAAAGTATCGAATAACTTCCGGCTTTTTGCCAGCTTTTATACTTACAGCAAATAACACAATTGTTTTTTTGATATTACGTTTGTGGAGTATGGTAGTGAAATAATGTTTTGCCGATGAGATGACAGTTCTTGATCTACTAGTCCAAAACGAATGGTTTTTAATTTTTAGCTGTGAAGAATAAAAACCATTGTCATTTTAGACTAGTATATCAAAAACTGCCATTTATCGACAAAAAAACTATGTTAAATAACCTTTTTGTGTTGCTAAATATATAAAATTAAAAAATTTGCTTCAAACAATTTAACAGGCCTGCGAAGTAGGGGGTCATAGGGGCGAAATAGAGTGGTTTCCTACATATTTTGGTACGCTGAAGCCGAACCTGACTGCAGAATTGGTAATTTATATAATAAATTATACCTGCGAGGCAAAATGTGGGGCCAGATTCAGGTTTGACGTACAAAAATACAAAGGAAATAATTGTCATATTTCCATAAAAGAAACCTCGTAGGCCTGTTATTTAAATTAAGAACTCGTGACAAAAATGTTGCAATGCTGATTTCAAAGCAAATAATAAATTACTCGTTGTTCTTTAGCAATATATGAACAACACGGAGGACGTGCTGATGAACACATTGCAACTAGTGCCGGTTTTTCTGAATTACGTCAAGAGGCTATTTTTAGTTTACTACATCCTTCTTTTCATATGCTTGTATCAAGAAGAATAGGTCAAAATGTATAGATTCGTCTATCTGTAGCGCAGAATTGTTGTCAAAGACCTTTTCTATTCCTATTATTATTTTTTCCTTTTTCTCGATCCATCAAAATCGAGTCTTTTATGCGAATAGTCAATAGATGAAGAAATGTTGTGCAAAGTCTCGGACATCCGATACGATACGATCACCAGACAGCAATTTATTTTGCCTTGTCCACGAAAATATCCATGAAATGTTCCCAAGTACGGAAATTGTCCAGGAAATGAAAATCTTTTCGAGATCAACGTCTTTAATTATAATTTTAGATCGTTCCTTTAAATTTACCCTTTAATTCACAATTCGTAACAACAAAAATTGCATGAAATTCCCGCTTTGAAGTTTCACGAATGAGAAATATGTTCTCAAAAAAGTGTTATGAAAAATAAATTTATTTTACTTGTAGCAAAAGTTCTGAATAAGTTTGTATAAAAAGAGAAGGCAATTAAAAATGGAAGATAAGAGCCCTGACGAAGCAACAAAGAAAAAATTCTCCTTTTGGCTCTGAGCCAACTTGAAATAAAGTTAGTGCCAAACATTACGAAATAATGACGAATAAAATCCAAAGAAAATCACATTCCACGCTGTTGAGAGAATCGTTATGCGATTATTTTCAGATTTCCAAATTACTCATTTCCTTATACCCGCAATAATTATAGCATGAGTCAGTTGAAAGGCTTTAAAAGTAAAACTGTAACACCAGATTCTAATAATATGCGGCATTAAAAAAATGATTTCAAATTATAATTAGGAAATATAAAAACATTGACAAATAGTGATTCGGAAAAATAAAAATTCGCTAAATTGGCAATTAAAATAAATATCAGGGATATTATAATTTTGGGAGTATACATGCGCCTCCTTGAACTGTATCTATAGATATGTATGTATTGCGCATATCGACAGGTAGGCAGGTAAAGTTGGGTCGATAAAATGTAGCTTGAAATATAAAATCTACCCCTTTCTCCATTCTTTCATCATTCACTCACTTCTTTTCTTTCGTTTAGTATTTTTCTCAAAAACCGAAATAAATAAATATAAATAATGATAATGAAAATGACTGAACAATTTGTCTTTAATTACCTTTCATTAACATCCGCATCCTTAGGTACTTTAATCACGTAATACACGTGACCACCATGATTAGTCGTCATTTTTCACTAACAGTTTCTTTCAATAATTTAGATACTACCATTTGCAACAAAATTTTGATAACACAAAAAAAGGTTTGAAAAAAAAACACCTCAAACTGTTTAATTTTTTAAATATAATTAGGAGTCATCACTAATCTAGTTCACATCTTTCTGACTAGAAGTGTTTAGTTATTCCTGTGGAAAGTTATAATTTTTTATGCATTTTGTATATGAGATGAATTTATTTATCTTTAATGTCAAACCACCTTATTTTTCTTTGTAAATAAAATAGATATCTATATTGAATTTTAACTCTGAGAATCGCCTTTTATAGGTAGAAGATTGCACAATAACTTTACGATTCTGTGGAAAAAAATGAGTATCCGAGCGTTTCGTTTTCACAAACTGAAATGAGCTATCCCGCCTACAATTTAGTTCCTCAGCATCCAATTTATTTTTAAGAGATGATTCTGAAGTTTTCAAGGGGGAAAGATCTCTCTATGAATACCAAGAATCGTCAATTCAAACTTCCAGACATTTTAATTGTTTTGAAACCCACAGCGTCTCTTTTTAATACATATCCAATCATTTTAATTGAAAGCAGAGATTTTAGTGTTTTATATTGGGTTTTATTTGATGGATCATTAATGCAAAATTGCATTTACGTTTTAAAATAAAATAAATCTTGACCTCATGTTCTCAAAGCGCATTGGCTTTAATATATATCGATTGCAGTTCAACCTCAATTAAACTAAATATTAAATTATTATTTTAAATTTTTAATAAAATTTCAAAAACGTAAATTTGGACTACATTACACTTTCTTATGAATGTAGAACGTGATGTAACAAGAAATTAAATTTTTTTTATTTTAAATTAGAATTGAAAGACTTGCAGCAGGATTATTTTATTTCGCGGAAGACGTCACTGACTTGAGTTCATCAAAAGTGTTTCAGGTTCATCGTCTTCTCTTTACTTTTTTCTGTAATAGAAGCTTTACAGCGTAAAACGGAACTGGTGAAAAACCGAGTGAAAACCTCGTTCACACAGAATAGAAAATAAGGGTCGTAGACAGGCAATGGTCTCTTTCATTGCACACCCTCTTACTCTGAAAGACACATAATGTGAAGACATACGTATTTATGCATGTATGTGTAGACACGCGAGACTGTTATATCGATTGTTTTTTATCTTTTAACCTCGTATGGCTTCCGTACTTAATTCTTCTTTTACAATGAGTGCACCGCGATGACAGCGATTTCCGCAATCATTCACTTTTCCACAGAAAATGAACTACGATAAGTTAAATTTGAAAATTTCTTATTTCAAGAAAATCATTATGACTTGTCCAACTCTCATAAGTTGTTCCTAGGCTCCCAAGAAGAACCCACGCCCTGTCCAACTTTCAGAAATTGTTCCTAACAACCGCTGACGCCCTGCTCAACTTTCAAAAATTGTCCCTGGGCGCCCAAGAACAACCCACGCCCTGCCTAACATTCATAAATTGTCCCTAGGCTCTCAAGAATCACCCACGCCCTGTCCAACTATCAAGAATTGTCCCCAGGTACCGAGGAATCACCGAGGCCCTGTTCAACTCTGATGAATTGTCCATTAGAATCGAGATATTGTAAAGTGAAATTACAATACGAGTATTGTAAACTTGAAAGTTGTGTGCGTGCGCCGCTGGGGAGCGGCGCCACCGTCGATTGAGAATTGTAAAATTACATTGCGTTTTGGCAATGAACCATTAATAATTCCATTCCAGTAATGGAAGTTCTTGAGGCGAGTCTTGAGTTTGCTTCTCGCTGAGTGAGATTTTTTTGCAGTTGTTCTGCAGCAGGAAGTAGAGTGCAGTGGAAGCATTCGAGCATAACCGATAGTGTCAGTGCTTCCGTGCTTCGCGACAAAATCGAAACAAACGACATTATTGTCTTCTTCTTGTCCATCTCACCAACGCGGTGCCGATGGAAGTCTACCTTCAACGTGAGTTAGAGCCATTCATGCGTTCCCTCTCGCAACTATAGTCAATTTGTCTTTCCATCAGATTTATTAACATACAGGGTAAAGGCACCAATTATAGAGGGGGAACCATTCGTCGAGGAAACAGTTGATTTATTCTATAACCTGAAACTTTATTATGTCATTTTTTAAGTAGAATTCATTAAATGGGTCTCAGTTTAGTTTTATGAGTCACACCAATTATGTGTACGTACCAAAATGGTAAAAAGAGGAAGAATTCTATCTTCAACCTCGGACAATAGTATAATTTTTGGTTATTTTAAAATTATTTATATTTAATTTTTAGCCGCGTGCTTATGTTTACCGAAATTTGTCAAGCGTAGCTCAAATATTTTCGGCGAGACAAATTTATATTCTATCCTTAAAATAAAAAATTACCAAATACTTTTTCTTTTTTGCTTGAAAAATTGAGACACGCTGCAAAACCACTCAAAGTTGAAAAGCACCCTCAGTTTACTTGTTTCATTCATTTATACATTTAAATTTAAAGAAAAATGTCCCTATCTGATTAAAAAAATAAATAAACACTGTAGAAAGCATTAAAAAGTTAAATATTCAGTTTTATTGTTTGTTTTATAATGTAGGCTCGATTTGATGTTGAAAATTTCAGATTAGATTGAGGCGTGGTGAGAAGTGCGCCGCCGCGCGCCGTGACATGACGATAAAAAAACCCTCTCGATGCATTTCACCCCCATGGGGATGCTTAGTGGAGCAATGGTGGACTGGTGGTATATTTTGCCTCTAGATGGCGTTCCGTTATATAGGTCACTAGGTAACACTGTCAGACACTGACACACTGTTTCCATGTGTCTGTTTTTATCTATATTCTACAACCTACCTACGTCGGGCGCTACAATCATTTATCAATTTATTATTCGAATGTGTATAAAAAGATAGGGAGAAGAAAGCGAGTAAGAAAAGTCGAAGAAGCAGCCCTGGTTCATTCATCACTGTGTATTTAAAATTATCAACAACTTCCTCAATTCTTTCATTCTTTCAGAGCAGTTCCAACGGAAAATCCACCATACTTTAAACAAATATTTTTATTGTAAATATGCCTGTCATTCGGAAGTGTCATTACTTTCCAGGCGCAAAATTTCAAATTAAATGGTTACAATTGTGAGTGAATCTTAATTTTTGATGTCGTCATTGGTAAATGAGCAATTAATGCAATGCCTAAGTGACGCTTGAGTAACCGAGGGTGCGTTACAGTGCCTTGAGCTGAGTGAGTCAGTACAGTAATTAAAGAGACGCGGTCTTTTAATATTATAATGTTTTAATATCTTTTATTCAAAGAAAAATGTTGATAAATTGCGTCAGTTGTGAAGAGAAAGAATATTTTTATCGACATAGTTCATTGGCAACGAAACTTGGATGCGAGTGGACTGTTTAGGATGAATCTGAACTCGACTGAGGCAGGTCACGGTCCTGGACCATTCCCTTCATAGAAAGAGCTATCTTTGGCGAGGTTGAAGACGTCGTTCTACTACTTGGAATTTCGGACTTAGTTTATTTGTTTCTTTAATCCTCATATAATTTTTCCTAAACCTCGATTTCCATTAATATTTATTCTCATCACACGAAAGTATAATGTGTGGTCCAAATTTTCAAACTTCTATCTTTAACAGTTCTTTATGTCTAAAGACAGATGTTTAAGAGATGCAAAAATCTGTATTAAAACTATTGACAGTGAAAAAATTCAAGATTTTCAAAAATAAAAACATAGTTTTTTTTTTTACTTAATGCAACTTGGATTAAACTGCAACCAATATCGAACTCATGGGACAAACTTCATTCTGAAAAAACTGTTTTGCTTAAAGCCTGCAATTTTTTGAGGCAATGCAAAATGTAGCAAGAACGTGCACGCGAACAAGGGTGACTTTAAATATACTTTTTCATTTCCAATTCTGTATAGTATCTAAATCCTCATTTTATAGAACACTAAAAAAAATGACCTCACAATCGAATAGAACCTTTGCACGAAAGAAAACCTCTACACTACATCACTGAGTCACTAAATAATTATAAATAAAATACAAAATCCATGAAAATTTCCTGTTGAGTTTTCAGCTACTCTACATTGATTTCCGGGCAAAATTTGGATATTATGGTTTGAGCATTGAGGGATAACTCATGAAATTTTTCTCACGTGTGTTATTTGGTTTGATATTGGAGTAGGCACGATTTCCCGAGTAAAGGCAATATGTTCGACATTATACTTATATTCGGAGGCGGTGGCGGGAAAGTAAAAATAGTTTTTGTAGGGTAAAACCGGAAGTTGAGTGGAACCGAATGCGTTCTCGGTGCAGCCGAAAGCACGACTGCTACGGGCTACCGTTTTTCGCCGCGCCTCTGCGCGTCCACCCACGCTATATCGATCTTCCCCACCAGGAACGTAACGTGCGGTGCAGCCAGGACATCAAAAGTCGAAACATTTTGCTACGAGTCCATTTTGCAACTTCAAAAATTACCACCTTGTGGGTGATGACAGTTTTCAGACTAGAAAGCGGTGAATTTCTCGCTGTAGAAGACTGTGAACTATGAATACATCCGGACACGCATACGCAGCCGTGGCCGAGTGGCGAAGGCGTCTGACTAGAAATCAGATTCCCGCAGGGAATGTTCGAGTCCTAGCGACCGAGAAATCATTTTTTTTTAAATCGAGTATCGTTTTTGACACATTTATCAAATTTTTGTAGAGTTTCCGTAGCGTGATTGTATTTTCTGTCATAATTGCAGTATGTATTATTTTAGATGCAAACCTTTTCCAATAGTTTACACAATAATTGTCACAAGTTCGTAATTAATATAATAAGCGGTCATTCATAAAAAACAGAGTAAATACAATTTTAGTAATCCAAAATGTAAAAAGTAACATGTAAAGTTCTATGTTAAACATTTTAAAATTCGTCCTCAACTGTTGCATAAGGTATGAAGGAAATGTAGCTTTCGGTAATGGGAAATGCAACTTGTCTACTGCGAACAAATGCCTGGTAAACTAGTGTTACTTAAGTTTTTTTTTTAAATCCAAATTTGAAATGCAATTTTGAAGATCTGAAAATTCGAAAGCGCCTAAGTTAAGTTTCAGACTTTCAAATCATCAAATAGGCACGCTAGAAGCCATTCTTTAAAAGATCATTAAAGCAGGAATGGAACTTTTTTTGGTGACTTAAAAAAAGGTTCTGCAATAGCCAGACTTGTGGCAAAAGTGGATACTTTTTTCAGTTATTATTTTTGCTTTGAATTAACGGGTATTACGACGTGACTAAACTTTTTCTATGTATCTAAGCCAGAGCCAGGAACAACTCATTGCTTTCTCTTCCTCAAAAACTCGAGGTTTTCTACTCCCGCTATTTCTCCCTCGCACACATGTTTCTAACCAAAATAGTTTCCAACACTACCACACCAGCGGCATTATTTCCGCATTCTATTTCACAATTCATTGCTAAGTTTTCCGTGCGTGCGCACTTGATGCAGGAGGAAAGTGACAAAAGACGAATAGCAGATGAACTTGAAGATTCTCAGAACACCAACAATAATATCTCCATGATTTATCAACTTTACATGTACATAAATTTCAAACTAATTAAAATATTCGTGCAAGTAATAATATCCTCACAAATTGTGCGAAACATGTTTACATTGTACAATACTCAGTAATATCCATTGTTCTCTGTATAGACTTGAATGCACGTTTTGACCCTTTTTATCATTATAGTACCCCATTTTCAGGAATATTACACATATTCGTTTAATACAATTTAGCGGTAAAGTTTTTGTAACAAGCAGCTCTTTCACGACTTTGCAATGAAAGATCTTTTTAATGCAAAGATTTAATTAGGTATATTTTCCCCGGGATGAGCCTTTCACGATTATCGTTTCCCTTTATGAAACGAATCCATTCAAATATTCCATGTTGGCAATAACCGCGACTGCGTCAATGTCCGAATAGTTTCTTTCAAAGGAAGTACTTGACAATGGACACATGAATTGCAGTTTAGGATCGAAATTAAAGGAACTGAGGCAGAAAAATCTTTAAACCCTTCATTCAAATTAAACACTTGTTTCAACAGTTGTCAAGTTAAGTTTCGTCGGTTCAAGTACATTAATATTTCTTATGTATGTTCTATGCAAATCTTTCATTAAGAACCATTACCTTAAAAACAGGCACCAGGGCTTAAGATGTTTTTAATTTATAAACAAGTAAATAACAGTATCGCTTCAGGCGGTTTTCGGTATAAAAACTGTCCTCCAAAATAGTCCTACTTCAATTTGATGCACGATTAGCAATATTTTAGAAGCAAGAATCGAATGTCAGCAAAAGATTTTTAGACTGTACTTTAGATTTATAGATACCAACTCCCTCAAAGATTGGAACCCAACCACTTCGAGGAAGATGTATTTCTGAGATCTGACCTATCAGGGCGGTTCATTTGGACCGCAAGATTTTGGCCCAATAAAATAATCCTGCTCGTATAATATGGTTTGTCAGACGCTCATTCGATGATAAGTGACTAGTCATTTTCTATAGCCTCTTAGACTCTTAGAGAGCCTTCAATTTAAAGCCAGCCTGAATTTTTGTCAAATTTAATTGGCACTTTAGAGGTCCAATGAGTTTCTTTTATTTATTTAGATTAAGACTTCAAATTCAAAAGCTAAGCTGTGCACTATCTCTCCAAAACTTAAACTAATATTGTAATTGATTAAATATACCATTTTTTGCCTATTGAATCTTAAATCCTAAAGTCTCTGAAAAATCAGCCTTTTTGTACAAAAAAATTGTATTTTCTTTGAGCTAAGTTTGTATGAGTTGAACAATGAAAGTTGCATCTGGTGTTTGCTAATTGAAAATAGACATTCAGTGTGATTTATCGATATGGTTTTAAGAGCTGATTAAAATTACCTTATTTGCGTGTGGTATGTGGGAGTGGTGTGCTCAGTATGTGTGGTTAAAAGTTCTGCAGGACTCGCTGCCATCATATCTATCAGATGACCCGTCGAAGGTCCAATTGGATCGAGCAAAAGGACTCCAGGCGTTGCAGGTGAGGGCTGTGCTCCCACTAACGAAACTCGTACTTTCTCTCTACCCTCGCTGAAAAAAATGTGTTAATAAATAATTATATAATATTAATTTTCTTTAATAATCTAAGTTTTAGAATCTAAGAAGTTCGTAATATATCTAAAATTACAACTAGTTTGTAGAAATGTTTATAAGAAGCGAACGCAACCGAGGATCATCGATCTGGACGTCGTGGCGCCGCTTCGCCAAGGTACCATTTACCTTTTCTCTCTTAAAGAGGGGAAAAGTTACATATAAGTGCGGTTATTCGAAAACTTCTGCACAGCCTTTTCCTAAAAACTGTCTAGTTACATTGATCCCAAAAGGTTAATTAAGCTCTGAATAAAATGATAAAGCATTTTTTGGGGATACGTCTGCTAATAAAAAGTAAACGGATATGTTATAAAAAAGCGGACATTTTCGACAGACAATTTGCTCAACAATCTTAGTTTTTGTTTCTGAAATTAAAAGAGAAAAGAATGAAGGGTGAGATTTACCCATTCAACTTCCGCTTTATTGCCACGCGCCCTCGCGTGCCAAATAGGTATAAGCGTCTAAGAATTGTAAAGGTGTGCACGCACCATGTAAACAAAAATTAAAACAAGAAAACTCATTAGCTCGCCCTAGCGGGCAATTAATGTGTACGCAATGTAACGAGATAGTAGACTGGAATGTGGTAATTTACTCTGAAGTGAGAAAGCAATTTTGTATTTAGCACGTGCTTCTCCAATCGAAAGGAATGCATGCATTATTCCAAAATGTAATTACATTTACTAATATTTAAATTTTCTAGTTTGTTCAGTTATTTTTTTTATACGGATCATTGTGAGATATAAATCAATGGTTAAATTTAATTCTGATTGGTGTCAAGGTGCTTACAATAATCAGATTAGATGTAGCGATTTATAGTCAGAATCTTCTCAATTGATACTCTTCAAATTATTAATACGATCTCTCGAATTCACAGGTCACGTATCAAATCAGGCCCAGGTCGTAACGAGTCACAATTGATAATATCACATTAGTCTCATCAAAAAGTCACGTTTTGTAATTCTGTTGAGTTATTTTTGTTCAATGAATGTTTAATTTAATAAATGAAAGAATGGAATTAAAATGAAAGTCATGAAATATTTTTGTTCTCACGACTCTTTTTTATATAAAAGAAAATTAAACTGAAGGAAGATCTTGATCAAATTCGTCTGTCGACCTCCAAGACCTTAGGACGAGACATGGTTGCAATCAAGAACGGTAATCTAAATCGTCGCAGTAATTTTACTCGAGCAACATTCAACACGTTTCCAGTCATCCACAGTCTAATATATTTTTGCGTGGGCAGACATTGGTTCTATTTAAGAAATTTACTCTGTACACCAAGATTCTCTTATTCAGATATTTTTTTTAAAATCGACAGACAATATACAAAATTTGAAAACGTTTAGTCAACAGTACCTTCGAGTCTGAAGATTTCTTGGTATATTGTAAATGTTATTTTGATTAAAATTACAAAAAATGCGTGTTCTCAAATTAAGAAATTTTTGTGCCAATGTCCGGTCAACCGGACGTTGCCGTCTCACGTGTTGCGCGGTTGGCACTCTACCAATTGACAAGCCCAGTTTTCTGCCACCTGCGCGATTACAATACAATTATATATATAAACAATGCTACCGATAACAACTATTTTCAAACCTGAGAGCATGTACAATGTCTTCTTGACTCTGAAAACAATTATAGCATGTCATTGATATTTATATCGTATAGAAAAATTCACTCATTTTAAGACACCTAATTTCAGAATTCATATTACTTATTTTTTGAAAATGCAGTAGGATCAACCCATTTCCCGAATATCAGAGTTGTAGGGGGGTCTAGCGACTTTGATGAATTTTGGTGAAACTTTAGTGTTGGGTGGGTCAAGTTTAGGGTCGAAATGGTTTACCAAAATTGTCAAAATTCGGAGAATTATAGGATTTTGAATTTTGAGAACCGACTTTTTTCAAAAGACCATATCTCCCAAAGGGCTGTTGAATTTAAATAATTTTTGAAGATGTAGCGTATAATTTATAGGTCTTTTTAATACCATTTTTCGCACTAAAACATACTTTTAGATTGTTTAAAATATACATTTTTTGATTCCTTATAATTTTCTGCCTTGACTGAAAGAATAATTGATGGACGCTCATTAACTTTCAGAAATATTAATTTTTTGGTGCAGCCGGGCGGCTTTAATATAAGCACGCAACGACAGGCACAGTGGGGCGAAATCAAATAGGGGAGACCACCCTAAAATAGATAATGGTCCTACAGTAGATAATCACTAATTAAAAACACAAATATAAATAAAGTAATAAATCATAATTTTAATGTATTAACACGTATCGTGTTTAACTATAAATTCCATTAATTTAATACATTATCTACTGTAGGGTGGTCTCCCCTATCAAAGTTCAAAATAACTTTTAGATCGCTTAATTGATTTTGTTATTTCACTGTATTGTAAAAGGTATATACATACCGTTAATAAACTAAACTAAACTAAAGAAAACTTTAGAATTGATAGATATATATATATATATAAATTGTTTTTAAACTTAACAAATAATATGGAATGACACATTTTTATGAATAACTAGACCTTGTCGATAAAAGCAAGTAATTGCTTACACATACCTCTGCGCATTAAATTCAAGAGATAATGAGAGTCGTTTACAAAAAGATAGAAGTAAAAGGACAGAATCAACATTTGTTTGCTATTTGATTAACATAAAATTGTAAACAATAATTCAAAAATAAGTTGCACACATCAATTCTAAATTTAATTCTAAAGTTTCTAAAAAAAAGTCTGAAATCAATTAAGAAACGTGTTTCAAAAGTTATTTTGGACTTTGTTATTTGACCCACCGTGCCTAGCTGTATTGCACGTGGCAGTGAGTCCGCGCGGCTGCACTAAAAACCTAATATCTTCGAAAGTTAAAGAGTGCCCATCAATCTTTTTTTAAATCGACACGGAAAATTATAAGGAATCGAAATATTCATATTTAAGAAAAACTAAAAGTACGCTTTTGAGCAAATAATTGAAACAATTTTTTAAAAAGTTTTTAAATCCCTTTCAGAAAATTGTTTCGGTTTTGAATTGCATTAAAAATTCTTTTCAATTATACACTACACTCGCAAAAGCCGTGAAAATTCAATTAGCAGTTTGGGAGATATCGTGTTTTCAAAAAGGTCGGGTCTCAAAATTAAAGCTTTATCAACATCGTTAGATCCCCCTACAACTCTGATATTCAGGAAATGGATTGACCCAGCAAGCTCTTATTTGAAATAACTTTCTGATGAATGATATCATCTTCCTTCGTTGTTTTCTGCTTTTTGTTATTCGTTGCTTTTGAATAATTAGGGACTGGGAAGAATTTCAGGCAGTAAGATGAGAGCTTTCAAAAAATGCTTTCACATTGGATATTAAATTTTATACAGGATTTCAAGTCTCAATCTCTGAAGTCAAACATCTTCCTTGGGTCAACTCTGCAAACTCTCGATTTCGACGCAGTGCAAACATCGACCTCATTGGCACGATAGTTGATCCAAGGTCGATGGGTTCCTCGGAAAAGGATACAAACCGAACAAGCCGGTATTTCAGCCGGTAGGTAAACTGGTTCCTTTTTGAGACATTATGAAGGATGTTCGAGTGCATTTGCGTAATTTGCTTTTATGGAAGCGAAAGTGAGAAAAAAACACATTTTTCATGTTCAAAGAGAAATCTCTTGACCCCTCTAACAGTGTTACAACCAAAGCAATAAATCTCATCACTCATCGCAAAGCTTTGGATCCAAGCCATCTATTTTTTCAAATCAGTCCGAAATAGCAGAACCATGCCAACTTCTAATACCAATCAGATGAGTTACTCCGATTATTTACTAGCTCAATCAAAATTAGTCCTGAAGCACTCGTTGTGTCAAACAGGAAACATACAGAGTAATAAAAAAATCCAAATTTCAGTAAAAAAATTTGACAAAAGATGTAACCAAAAGGATAATTCGCCAGTTCAAAAACAATCGATGATTGTAATATATCCTGCACATAGAGTTAAACGCAGTCATCGATATTTTTCTGTGATTTCTGGATGTCCACAACCCTTTTGTTTAATTCAAATAAAAATGTTTCAAAAACGTCCAAATTATACACATATATCCAATATGTCAGACGCATCCTGGCGTCTGGTTGATATTTCCGTTGAATAGGTCTCCTGAGAGGAGATATAAAAAGCGAAACGCTGAATTAAAGGACATCAGAAGGAATCCTTTAAATATCAATGGGCGATAAAAGCGTAAGTCAGAATTCGTACTCTGATGTTCCAACTTATAAGAAGAAATTGACAAATTTTTAAAGCTTATTCGGACAGTAGGCGTAGTCTTTTTCATTCCAAGGAAAATTGAGAAATCAGCAGCAATAATGTGCATTCCATATTTATTTATTTATCATTGCGATACTAAATGTGTGTGACTGCTCATGAGGCTTAACACGACGTAATATTATTCTGTTTACAACTCCTCGCTCAGTGAGTGAGTTTCCTCTCTTTATCCCTCGACCCCTTGCCGAGATGACGTCACACTCCCCACTACGGGCTCAGAGCAGACCTTGAGCAAATGTCGACTCTTCCACCAGACATGAGACCACAACCAGACATATGCGCTTCGAAGCTTGGAAATACGACAAAATCATATCCACAAAGATTACAATGATTCATGCATTTTTTTAGTACGCGAGACTGCTGGTAGGTACTCTTGTACAAAGACTTTGCTTTTGCTAAAATACTGAGCCAGAATATTACAGGATTCTTGTATCAAGGTGTTACTTTTGAAGAAACCATTTGCGACGTCCTGGTGGCAGTTTATATGTAATTATTGCCTTTTATGACAAATTAATACGTAAGACTCACATGGCACACATGCTTTATAAAGTGTTCACGACATGTGTTAAAGGTTTGAAAACATTCCTCTTCAACATTAAAATACGATAATTGAAAATGAAACGGTAACGCTCAAAAATATAACATCACAAATAAAATGGCACCTCATATAAATAAATGAGAATTCGGATTCGAACACGCAACCATGAGCAAGATTTATACTTAGCGCAACTGTAATCGCTAATTGAGCCGCAATGGATAAAAAAATAGAAGCAAATTGTGACCAACTCTTTGTATATTAGTCATACTACCCTTGTCCCCTTTTTTCAAGTGCATTGTTAAAAAGTATTAAATTTAAAATTCCAATGTATATTAAAATTAATATCTCAAGCATATGAAATCGCTATTTAGGTACGTGTTTATGAAATTTCATATACGTCCATGATAATCGCTCAAATAATTCCATTTTACACAAAATCAAAATAAAATATGATACCTTCTTACAATTAATCAAAAATAAGTATGGACTTGAGTTGAAAAGTTCAATTTCGTAAATATATGACAGACCTAAAACCCACAATCAACTGTACTCACATTAAATTTTTACCATTCAGGGCAAATTTTGGAAAGAGTTCCACACGTACGTTGCACTTTAATCATAACAAGCAATTCAATCGACGAATTCTAGATTATTACTTCAATTGCGAATATTTGATAAGATTTAAAGGAATCCCAGTGGGCACAAAAACATTAACGTCCTAGGAATCTCTTTAGATCGTTAATGTTTTTGTGCCCACTGGGATAAAAGCACTTTGAGTTTTCAAGCACGCTGCTATACCGACCTGTATATTATATTTAATGTAGAGTGTACAGCTATTCATATTTTAATGAATATTAAATTTCAGCTACCGTGCATGCAAATGACTTCATATACATTTGTATTAAATTTAATACAGATTTTTCTAACAGTGTGATGGGGTCCTATCCCTTTCATACCTCATCGATTTAATTTGTTATGCACTCGAAATAATACTTTTTGTTCTCAAAATGACAATACTTCAAGTGTGAAACTATAACATGAACATTGAATTCGCTATGATTTCACATTTATTGCAATCCAATTAGCGCTTCCACCCAAACAATTTCTTTTTGTTTAACACCAGCAAAAAACGTTAGCAGTTAAAATTGCGCTGGGATCCCAATCAAAATTTAAATGTTCGCATACATAATAACGGCTGACCTTGCCACCACATCCGATAATATATGAAATAATTCATATAGCGGTTATCAACGCTTTGAATGACATACTCAACATTCAAACCCAGTAAATGCAATTTTCCGGATTCTTGAGTGTTTGGGTAGGTCGGAATTACATTGAATTACTGAAATATAACTAAAACAGTATACCTTTGATTTTTTATCAATTTTCAATCTGTTTGAATTTAAAAGGTTAAAACCCCCGGATCAATACGGATTCAGCAGAAATTCTAGATTCCAATTCCTTTTAATTTTTTTCATTTGCTGAAAAGTGTCGCGAACAAAAAACCTATTGAAAAAATCTTTGTGTTATTTTTGGAAGAGTGAAACGTGAGGATTTTCAAAATCCTCGAGAATTGACTGACTAATGGATTTACTCGTGTTTTCTTCGTCCGAAAATAACACGAAGATTTTCTAGACGATTTTTTAAATCGGGAAAATCACTGATTTATCGAAATATTTCGCCTTTAGGCCTTGCATTTCGCACTTTATTCATGATACGACAAAAAAACTCATGTGGATTATCACATTCAATCAAACTACTTCCAATCATAAACTCGATACGCCAACAAAGTGATAATCGATTTATATGAACTATCATTATTTTTAATAATTCGTTATACGTATCGAATTCGAATTTAATCTTCTCACAATATGAAATGAACAGATTTCAATTTGAAATCCCTCATTGCTGAGGTGTCAGGTGTTAATCTTTTAGATTAGAAAGGGAGATTACAGTTCAATAATATCGCCCGAAGAATTTTCATATCTGCACTAATCGAGGAAATCTGAAAAATTAATCTGGAATGCTTATCTGTAGCTTCTGAGATTGACAAAGGAACTTGTCACCAACACATTATCATTTGTTGTTGAAAATTAAAAATTTTTTTAAATCAAGAAACAAATTTCGCATAGACTTATGTTGCAGTCAACTTTTGGAGCAAATGAACACACTTGTAAAGACAATATTAACACTTTTATCTAGACAATATTGAATTATCTAGGTCAAATCGGGATGTCAGTTGATCGGTGAATGTAGATTCAAAAAATAGTAGAAATTGTACCGGAACACCGGCTGCTCTGAAGTCAATCATGACTTTTGGAGCATTTTGGAGCAACAGTGTCAAGCTGAGGATCCTATATGCATACAGTATACTTATGCTTGTCAGGATTTTATAGGACTTTGGTTAATGGTCAGATAAGTACTCCAAGTTTTGTTCTCACCAAGAATTCACTTTCTAGTTTCTTTACTCCATCACTTGGCACTCGCCATCACTCGCGGAACTGGACGCGCGCTTTTTGACACTTTGGCAGGCTTAAGTCTATTAGACGGAGTCTGGAATGAGTCTGAGGAACATGGACTGATGGACCTTGATTGAGGGGAGGTGAAGCGCCGAGAGAGGGAAAATGGAGGACTGAGAGTGAAAAAGACAAAGCTAGAGAAGGTAGATGAAAATTTGTGAGGAGCAAGAGAGAGAGAGAGAGAGAGAGAGAGAGAAAGACCTGTTACGACGGTTACCACGAACAACGATAACTATAGCACACTGTCAAAGCGGATCAGGTTCGACTCCAACTCCAACCATGACTCCAACCCCTCCAAGCATGACTCGACTCGTCTCTTCTAAAAGCGAGGAGCGAGCGAGCGACTCACTCGTGCGCCTTCGGCACCACGCCTGACGCCTGCGTTCTGCTCCTCCATTCCGCGTCCAGGTGACCCAAAAAAATCCAATGTTACTTTTTCTCATCACTCACCCTCTAATCTCGTTCCACTTGGTGAAAAATAATTGCAGAATTTTCTTTGCTTTTTCAGGAGAAGTTTAAATCTATCCTAGCACAGAAAAGTATCATTTGGGGTCCCTAATTACAGCATGTTTGCGAAATTTCTATCTGTTTGAAGCGTTTCAGGTATTTCGTAGAGTCAATTGTGCACGTTGGCCATACCTTGAAGTAGCCATCGTCAACTGGAGCTGAACCCTGACCCATTCGATACTTATTGAATGGAATGACACCGATATTTACATGTACGCGGCAACTGTCCTAATGCGGTATCATGATTTAACTTCACTTTAATCCAATTTTTCTATTAGTTTATAGTGAAACAACAAGATTTTTTCGTTTTCAAGTGGAGCAGCCTTCACTATTGCGCCGTTCAGTTCTTGAAATGATTTTCTAACAGGATTGATGATGTGGAAAACTCATATGAAGGAAAACAGTTTCTCATGGATTGGGGTGTTACCAGACGTTCTGATTTTTCATAAGAAGACCAATTTTACTTTTTTTTTTACTACTTTACCAAGTATATATCATAATCATATTATTAAAATGTTGATGAAACCAAATTATTCAGCCAATTATGAATCTAAAAAGATTCTTAGTAGAGCAAACGTGATGATTCGAAATACTTTGCAAAAAATTTCAATGATAAAAGTTGCGAATTTTTCGAGAAGAATACAAACATTGACAATTATTCGGAAGTTTAAAAAACGTTTCAACACTTTTTTGCGTTCCTGGACACAATGACAATTGTGAGCGTATATTTTCATTAATGACGAGTCAATGGACCGACGAGCGTAAGAGACTCCGTAGACACTGTTATGAGAGAATTTTGATGTCAAACTTTTTATTAGTATTCATTAAGGCCGGAAAATGTAACTCTGCCAAATTCTACCCAAAAGTGTACAATTTTGAATATTGATTGCAAATTATAACTACTCAAGTTTAAAAAATGAGTTGAAAATTTATTCTTACTTTTCCTTCACACAGGCCCGAGTTGAGGAAAATACTTTAAATGGGACACCAGGTTGTGAGATTCCAAAAAAGATCTCAAGCGATTTGTTAAAGTAATAATTTTTTTTATTGCAACAGTGAAAATATGGTTTAAATGTATAGTTATACATGTAATTAAAACAGTTTTTTCTTATTTTCAGAGCGGAATATACCGAGGAGTTTACGGAAAAACTTTCAAAAACGACTATTCTTCACTTAGCAATATGGAATAAATTATTAATATTTAATTATTATATGTTATATATATTATTATATCATATCATTATTATATCATATATTATTATATATGTTTAATTATCATTGTTATAAATTATTATATCATTAGTTCTGAAGTTTGAAATTAAATTACTCAATTTTATTAAATAATTACAATAAAGCAGATTACACCAATCAAAAGTGACTGATTTTATCAGTGAAAGGTACAGTTTATATCAGTCAAAATGACTGAACAAATCAGTAAAAATGACTGATTTCTTCAGTCACTCAAATTGACTTATACAAAAAGTCATTTTTGAGATTAATCAATTTATGTTTACAGACGGGATGGTAGACGCTTTAAAAGACTCTTTTAAAGAATTATTAGGAGGTGAAGGTATAGGGTACGAGAACTGCGACATAGAACATAATGAATTAGAAAACCCGGTTGAGAAAGTATGTGTCAATGAAGTTAGAGATATAATTAAGAACTTAAAAAATGGCAAGGCTGCTGGTGTAGACAGTATTAGCGCTGA
>JAABKJ010003701.1:0-25542 GCA_011634705.1 Andricus grossulariae | reverse complement strand
AGAAAAGGAGGAAAGGTATCAAGACCTTAAAAGGGAGCTGCAACGACTGTATCCAAAATATTCGGTACGAGTAATTGGCCTTGTGATAGGTGCTCTCGGAGGTGCGAAACTATCACTATATTGTAACCTTAAAGCCATACCCGCGTGCCAAAAATATGCCATGGCACTTGCGAGATGGATGCAGGAAGCTGTCATCCTTGGGTCGCTTCGTGTCCTCAAAACACGCGAGGGTTTTGTCGGCCTGTCGTTGTGATTTCGTCGTGTCCTGTTACCATACATCTCAGGGTTGTGAGACGTGGCCATGAATTCGATACAAGGACTGATCGAGGAAGATCATTCTGCGCTCAATAACGGTAGACACAGGTGTTTTTCCAGGACGGGCTCTTTGCACTTCGCTGTAGAAATTTATATGAAAAAATTTAATATCACAAAAATTTTATAACATAAGTTATGTAGGGCGTAAGGAAGTTGATTCCTTTTTAACCCGCCTTAAGTATGGGAACACAACAATCAGCTCTTTCGAATGCCAACATAATATTAAAGTTATCATTTTGTTTTAGTGAGAACTAATAAAATGAAGAAAAGATCATTTTTGAGAATTGAAAGAAAATTATTTTTGTTTAACCCGTTTCAAATATGGAAACTCGAAAATCTTCTTCATGTGATTCTTAAATAACGCTGTCTGGTGATCATTACAGTTCTCAACTCATGTAAAAGAATGAATTAAGTGTAATTAAGATTTATAAGAATGGAAATTCAATTGGATCTTTAACCCGTTTAAAATATGAGAACTCATCCAATGAGTTATCTGGCATTACAAATCATATGAGAAAACTTCGAAACTCCCCTTTCGCTTTTGTGATCCCACATCTTCTTTTATAACGTGAACTTACTTAGAATTGGAATCTAAATCGTTGTCGCTAACAAAATCTTTTATTTCAGGCTTAGTGCTCTTTCAGGATTGGTGCAGATGTATATATTCGGGACCAATTACCTGAATGGAGAAAATCAAATCCGTTGAAAAATCAACGGTTGTAGACATATTTCTACAATGAGATTTAGCAATACAGTTGAATTTAGAAGCAAATCAACTAACGTAGATGAAAAATGAACACTTGTTAAAGATCAATAATCTAACTCTCAATAATGCTACAATATACTGAAATATATTAAGTTGTGTTCGGATTTCCCGAAGGTGGAGTCACTGGACCCGTTTGATTTTGAAATTAAGATAAAATATATTCTTTAACGGAAGTTATTAAACTCACGAAATGAGTATGTTGATTTAAGAGCGAACTAACTTCAATTCTAAAACAAAAAATAAGAAGAAACTTCAGAATCCTATTCCACCGCCCATAGTGTATAGCTTACATGAACGTTTTACATTTCAATATGTTTTATACAAGTAAAAATATTTAAATTAGTATTCTCGAGGATGACCAGCCAATTATTATGAGTTATTAGCTGTTTGAAGATCGATTATTGGTTCGGTTAGCATGATTTGTTAGCTGCGTGAATCCAAATTCCTTGAGACTAAGAAACCATATTTTATTTCGAAATTGCTTCCACCTTTTTGCGTAACTATTTGTAATTAGAAGGAAAAATCTCCAGCGGCTTTTAACGAGAAATAAAAGCAGTACACTCAAATTTCTTTATTTCCTTTCATTTTTCGTTGTAATTCCAAAAAAAACCTTTCAGGATTTGATTCCTTATCGTTTTGAAATTCAAACAGAAATCTCATTCATTCGTGTTTTTCTCTGTTGATTAAATTTGTCGCGGTGCCGTGTGAATTATTATCCGAAAAGCGGCCTTCACTTTAATTTCGGGGCTTTTGCATCCTGTTGATTTTTCGTTGTCGGTGCGCCCTGATTAAAGGAAAGATTAGTTCAATCTTGTACACATCGACCCGTTCTTTAACTATGCCTTTGTGGACTTACGAGTAAAAATCAGGAAGGAAACCGTGAGGGGTAACGAGAGGTACCGGCGTATCTTCAACTGAGATGGGCGTTAGAGGTTTCCGATGGCATGACTCTTTTCGAGACTTCTTAACCAAATGAAGAAGTTCGCTGATCAGCCATGGTCATTTTTGATCGATGCTCCTCGTAGACGCACTCCCAAATTTTTGAAAGGGGAATATTGCTAGGTAAGATATTTTTGGTTGGCGATATGGAACGGTGGGAATGAAAGAATAGGACATCGACGTGTTGCTGTGTGCAATTTTATTGCCGACTCATCAAGTCGATGTCGCCATGAGTATGAAATGCACTGAATTTTTCTATCTGCGTTTAGCGTGAAGGAGTTTTTGATTTAAACAATAGGGACTTTCCGCTGAGATGGCTTTTTAAATTAATTTTGCAATTATATTTGTTGGAAGAATATAATTGTGTCATTTATTTCAGGATATAATGGCGAGGTCTCACTTTTCATTCCAAATTTGGAAATATATCATGGTTGACCCTTTCTTTTGCTGAGAATAATGATCACTCCCTTTATCCTGCGGTACAGAAAAAAATGCCTGAAAATTTTTTCGTTAATAATGCTTTTGATATTAATTTTACAACTTCTTTTGTCAAAAAATTGAGATCGTAGATTTTCATGAAACATTTCAAGCATAAATTCATCTTTCTATCGTTATTAGGAGCTGAGATAGTCTGTTTCTATATACACTATTTTGTTGGTTAACATTATTAACATTCGGGAATTTTCTTTTTGACTCTGAATTAGTAAAGCTTTCAGAGAAAGATATCCGAGGCATGTGGTACAAAAGAGGGTAACCAACATTTTTCAAAATGAGTTTTTTTTTCATTTTCTAATAAAAACGGATGTCCTCGATACGTAGTCGTTTTAAAAACATTAAATTTGTTTATAGTTTTCGAACAATTATTATTTAACAAAGTCAAGCTCGATGCTATCTGCGGAGTTCCCGAGATACAAAAGGGGGTATCTGTACATTTGGTCCTATGTTAAATCGAGATTCAGCTGGTAACATCTGAGGATATTGAAAACAAGACTAAACGTACAGCTGGCTGTACGTTGTAGTTTAGCTGTTATTGGTAAGAAGTAGAGTTCAGCGGAGGTTGTTTGCTGAAGCTATTTCCCGTATGTACCTTACAAGCCTTACAGTTACCCCTCTTTGGAACACTTCATTATTTTTGGCTAAAATTTTCAGGGAGACCGTATCACAGGTTTCCGGAACAATCAATTTCTAATTGTAACGAATACTGCAGTATTTTGCAAATGCGAACGTTTTCCGCCACCGTGTAAAATTTAATTTTGGTTGGTTACCCCCTTTTGTACCAAGACCCCTCACCTGATTTTTTTCAACCCGTTTCCATAATTTTTTACAAAAATGTGATAGTTACGTATGATTGCTGTTGATGTTAATTAGCAGAAACCCCAGGTGAAAAATTGATATATAGTTTATATATAGTGGACATGATAATGATATTTTTCATTTGTTTTATGAATTTGTCTGTATAAAACAAATGAAAAATATCAGTTTTTTGTCCACTTTATATAAATTATATACTATAATGTTTTCTGCTGGGACTTGGTGTACGGATGACTGTAAGCTGTACTCACTCCGGCTACTGTATCTGTAAAAGTATTTTGGAGATAAATGCACACGACTCGCCTTCATATCTTCTACGTTGTCAGCATTCGTCACCCTGTCTCTACTAAAAATTGGAATGAGATTTCTGGTATTGTAGAATTAGTATTTTTCTTCAATTTTCGTTATAACCTTTCGCAGGCGTCCAAAAATGACTTAAAATTGATTTAATTTTATAATTTCTGATCAAATTTCCATGCACAATTACTTGAAAAAACAAAAGATTCATTAACGCAATTTCATGTTTACCATTATCCAACGAGAAGACCCCCCCCCCTAAGGACCATGTGACGAATTGTGTCCCCCCCCCCACCTCTTTTCCCATTGGGAAGCCAAAAAAATTATTTTCTATTTGTATATTATTATTAATAATATTCGAACGAAAAAAAAAGTTTTCTCATTCGATATAATAAATTGACGAAAAGTAAGACAAATAAGCAATTTCAATCGAGTTACTTTGCCACGTGACGTTTAGACCCCCCCCCCCTCAGGCGTGGCAAATCATGACGGTCCCTTAAACTCTCCTCCCCCCTTTTAGCGTCACGAGATATATGGACGGCCCTTCAGATGCCTTGAGACGAAATGGCACTATTATACCATTTTTCGGTAAGACACATGCAGACAAATTATATTAAAGTTGTCTCAGGATATTTGCGAATATGTTTAGGGACCATCCATAAATTACGTAACGTAATTATCCGTGAATTTTGCTACGACCTCATATGCAATGCTTTTTTCTGCCTTTTCCTGTAGCCTTTTGCTTTAATGTAAGATATGACCCCCCAAGACCATCCCTCCAAAAAGATATGTTATGTGAATTCTGAATGGACCACAGGGTGAGTAAATCCCATTTTGTGGTAAAAAATCTATAAAACCCGGACAAGCAAACGGATTTTGATGAAAATGAGAGGGTATATACTAAAGACAAAGCAGATTTCAGTTTCATTGTAAAAACTTAGGTGCGGATATTTTTGGGACCTTAAGGGGGGGGGGCACGAAACTGAAAATTTTACTTTACTTCAATTTCTTTTCCAACATAATTAAAACAACTCCTTCTACGTATATTGAATAATATATTAGAATTTAAGTTATTTTATGACCAAAACAAATTTGGTGTGGAGGCTAGGGATTGACGGGACAGATGTTCATAGGCCTCATTGTGTTAACCAGCCACACACTTAAATACTTCAAGAGGTAAATGCTGTGTCGTGTCTCACAGAATAAGTCATAAAAAAAGTCAAAGCTACGCGATTTCATACTGGCGTCCTATTACGTCACTCAAAGCGGTGATCGACACGTTGGTGGAAATGTGGGAGTTTTTTCGACAAAAATGCATAGAAGAATAATTGTAGAACAGAACATTTCCTTCTAGAAGCAATAAATAAGTTTTGCAATACATCAATTTTGAAAGTACTCTCTTCAAATGAACCAGTGAAATGTCACTGGTTGAAGCAGCCAGAATTGTGTCACTGACAATCACTGAGATTTCACTGGTTCACTTAGTAAAATTCCATCACTGGTTTAATCAGTGAGGTTCACTTGTTACTCAGTACCGGTAGTCATCTGGTCGTACGCGTTGTCGTCCGTCAGCTGGTCAAGTGTAACTCTGATCAAAATAGAGTCTAAATAAAAAACAACCACATGCTTACGAAGGAGAACCAGAAATTTTTGCATTAACTCTTTGCATGTCATCCGGGTGAATTCTCCTATCTCGTCTGGCGTTATGAAATATGTTTTTTCGTGACCGTCCTTGGACAGTGGAACCTATAGGTAACCTTGGGCTAGATCGAACTTGATAAAAAGATTGTACTCACATAAAAGTGCCATGTGTTCGTCGGCATCTGGCAAGGGAAAACTAATTCGTTCGGTTTATGCGTTCAAACGCCGAAAGTATACAACTATAAGATCGCTTCCATTCTTTAATTTTGCCAAAAGGACTGGGCTAGCATTAGACGAATTGGTATTGACCACGATTCTTGCTTCTCTCAGTGATTCGATAATGTTTTTAAGTCTAAAACGCTCGTCTTCGCTGGCTTTATAGGGTTTGAACTGGAAAGGTATACTTCCTGGTTTCTCACAAATCCCCATGGTTACCAGATCGGTACTTCCCAACTCGTTCAAATTCATTGCAACAGTGTACCTGTAGATGTTCAGTACGTTGATGAGATGTACTATTTGCTCTTTCGGCTGCTCTTCCCCCAGGTCAAAATCTTCTTTCGTTACTTCTTCGGAAATTGGAGGTCTCTCGCACACGTTCATGCGTTTCAATTCAGTTCTCTCCATTTCTTTCTTTAACTGAAGGTTTTCGGTTTTCTAGGTCTGATAGACCCAGTACACCACGAAATCTTGCTTTTTCGTAAAAATAGGAGGTGAGCGACTCCCCTTTCTGCTGTACACGCTCCTTCATGCGAGTACATTTATCTATTGAATGTTCAGATTTGATCAATGTTTTCGAAGGCCACCTCGAATTTTTCCCACGAATCCAAGTTTGGAGCTCTCGTCCTAAACTACTTCAAAGCTCCACCTCGCAGATGAGATCTAGATATTTTTGGAACGAAGCTTACAGGCCATCGGTGCATACGGCTCATTCGGCTTATATTCTCCAGCTATTCCTTTGCTACAATGCTCCCTTTTCCTCCGTAGAATTCTTGAATACTCTTGCTCAGATCCGGCATGATGTGGAATTTTATTTGATGCAGAACGAATTCGTAATCCGATCCGAGTTTATCGTCTGTGTGGTAGGTTTCACAGACGAACGATCGAGCTTCCTCATCATCAGAAATTGCATTAGACGCTGCGTGCTTGACGAGTCCGTACTCGGTCCGGGGTGAATGAATTTAAAGGAGCTGAACCGAGGTGATTATTCACACTATTAACAGCAGGTGGGTCATTACACGGACTTGGATCAGCTCTATGATCGTCGACTCTCAAATATTGTAAATGATTAACGTTCCATCCGAGGATTTCGGCTTCCTCAGCCTCAATCCGAGTTCTGCGAATATTTGCAGTGTGAGATTGAAGGAGATCAATCACGGTGGGATCTTGCACTGTACCATTATTCGCGTCTGTTACATTGATTAGAGTCCGATCTTCCGCTATTTCTGACCAACTTTCCGTTCACGACAAATTCAAATAGACGGAAGCATGTGACACATTGAACTGTCTTGGCGAATTCGAAACCACGGAATGATACGATTTTATTGAATCACTCGCGTATATTTTCGTTGTATTTCTCATGTATTTCGAGGTTGAGTTCACTCGCGTATACTTTATGTTAAGTTTTTACTTACGTATTTCGAGGTGGATTTCGCCTTTTCTCTTTTTTGTAGGTAAGGCTCTCTGAAGCATCCTCAAGATCAATAGAACTTGCTCTTGTCGCTCGAATAAAAAATCCTCTCAAACTAATTTCAAGTCGCACTTGATAATTACGTACAAATATATTCCCTTTTAAAAATAAAAGCTGTATTTCGCAGGACGCTCACAACTCACACTGTAGATCGCTCTATTTCGCACCGTCAAATAAAAACAAACATGTTCACTCTATCGCAGACCTCAGTCGATATCGAACTTCTTTTTTGAGAAATTTGTTAGTTCACTCATCCAAGTCGAGACTCAGCCGGGCAAATAGATTTAAAAAATCCTCGCACTCGCATTTTCAAGTTCACAGATCCGGATGGCTTCAAATAATGTATTAACTTTTCAGAAAGCATCATCCTATAAATGGCGACAATTCAGAGATGATAGAAACAATAGTTTAAACTTAACCGTGAAGCAAAGGTAAACTGGTGAACACACTTTTAATGATCTGAAATGTGGGAATCTCATCCACATTCCACCCACGGTGAGCAACCCACAGTCGTGCCTTTACATGTGCGACTTCAACCCGATTTGCTTACACGTCGTCCGTACAGCCGACCCTTGGCCGTTAATTAATTTCTTGCAGAGTTCTTTTGACCAAAAGTTCGAATTGTTAAAAAAGATAAGTGTAGTATTTCTGCCATCTGAAATCTGCATCCGATTCTATCTGAAAGTTTCTGATAGAAGACCGATGTTGTGTTTCAAGCATAAATGTTGTCAAATTATTTAATCTTTCTTCTACTAGCTATTTAGACTAACTTGAACTTTGTATTCAAAATTTCGGATAAAAACGGACAAATTCGGATGCAGATCTCGGAAAGTCAGGAAAAGAATCTAAGAAAGAAATCTTGACAATTATATTTCAAACTTCCTGTCCGAAATTTTTAATGTGGAAGAAGAAAAGAAGAAATAAAAGGAATATGGCCGTTATCACTGCCTATAGTTGACATGTTTTTCGCGCACTGTTCCACATTATCGTGTAGTCAGCTATTTCCTATAGTTTTTAAACTTAAACCATCCCATTCATAGCGAATTATTTAGTGTAAATGGTTAGAAGTTTAAAAAAAGTTGTGCTCAAAGTTCGCTCCTTGAAAATAAATAGCCATTCTCTTAATTCTATATTCCGTGCCAATGACAAGGCTCCTATTGACCCATTCGCAATAGTGCTCCAGGCGATAAGGTGATCCGTGATTAATAAACACTAATCAAAACATGTGATTCAAAAATGGACCCGTGAAATCATTGTGAATTCTACGTCATGGGCTTTCAGGCCATTTTCATGGAAGTAATATAGTTTTTCGAGAATTGTCTTGATTCTGATAACAGGCTTTACATGATTTCACTAGATTTTCAATGTCCGTATCGATCATAGGCAATCATACCAATGGTCTTGCTAAAATCCGCATTTTTGCTATTCCAAAATGACTTGCATAAACCTCTTTTGATGTATAATTTTTTTAATTTAAAAGGTATTACTACTCTACAGCCCCACATTATGCTATCTGAATAAGAAAAATTGATTTCAATAACATAATGTAAATGCTTATACTCTATTTTTTTTGTTTAGTTTCATTTTCTTCCTTTGTTGAATGTAAAGGCAATCTAGAAAGATCATCGACATTAGTGTTTTGTTCCGAACGTACCCATTCAATATCATAAACAAAAGCTGTTAGATAATAAGAACATATTTGTAATCTACTGGCTGCAATTATACGAATTCCAAACCCGTACTACAATTGGAAGTCGGGTGTATTAGTTTCGTTATCACTTGTATAGCTATTTTCTGAAAGATATTTTATGCGAGCGTTCTTATCAGATTTCTTGGAATTTCGAAATTCCTCATTTATTTGTTTCTTATATCTACACATAGCTATTAAATGAGCTTCAAGACCACAGTCCAAACAAGAATTATTTTTGAGTCTACAATCAGGTTTGACATGGTTTGGCTTACTGCAAAAATAAAAAATTACTCGGTTACGAGTACGTGATGACGATCTTTCTCTTGGAGGTCCTTGCCGTGGTGATGAATTTTAATGATGGTTTTGATTTCTGGTTCTACTCCTGCCTTGGAACTTTTCATGTTTGGACAATTTATGTACTTCCTTCGAATCGGCATCGTTTCCTGTATCTTGGCGTAGACTACAAGTTCCTCAGAAAGCTATCTCTGAAGCCAAAGCTGCTTTCGCAGCTTTAACCGAAGTAGGGTTCTCGATCTTTAGAATTTCGATTTTTGAACTATGATGACGTAAACCACTATCTAATTGACCTATCACTTGTTCGTCCATATCAGTAAAGTAACCCTTTTCAGCCATGTCTTTCAGAGCTGCTATAAATTCCGCCATTGATTCAGATTCGTTTTGCTTTCTATCCCTGAATTGAGCTCGATAAACTAAATACGACGCCGTTGGCTTTAAACATGATTGATTTTTCATAACTAATTCTTCAAACATTACTTAATAAAATAGCGCGTTTTTTATTTGCATCAGTTATATCATTTGCAATATAATGTTGTTCTAATCTTTCCTTGAACAATTCCCAGTCATCAATTTTCAAATCAAAGTCTTAAGTTCGCAGATAACTCCATTTTGACTTCTATTTTATTTGTGTCTTCCACTTTAATGTTTTGTTTTCTGTCACTAGAATTTGAATCCTAAGAATCTTTTTTCTTATCATTTGATAAAGAATTAGGGTTCGCTTTTTTCTAATAGTTTGTGACAGAGTCTTTCTTAAATTCTGAACCGCGTAAGATTTATCTACGAAAATTACGAATTCTTTTAATTTTTCAATCAATTCCGGTTTTTTTAGTTTATAAATTTCTGCCAATTTTTCTTGAAACTCATTTCCCTGTTTACTTTCACTCGAACTTAACAAACGTTTTTCAACTTGCATTGTCCTCGTCGCCACTATTGAATATGTCTTAAAGAGGATTTAGGGAACTTGAGTAAGCACATAGTTATTCTTATCATTCTTACATTTACAGATATAAATACCAACTGAACTGTACACTACAGATGAATACTTTAAATATTGGAAAATAAAAATAATAATCTCGCCTCAGATTGGATGGATACTTCTGTTGACGAGAGGCATGCATTCGGAAAAGTTTCAGGCGATAAATAAAGATTGGGTGTTTGGAATGATAGAGGTATAAATGATTATAAAGAAAGGAAATTGCTAAATACATTGCGCGTGAAGAAGTTAGATATTTTATGTGTATGCGAAAGATATCAAATATAGAAAACAGTGGACTTTAGTAGTATTTTCAGAAGGAGTGAATGAATCTGAAGGAGTCGGATTAATTCTGAATGATAGAAAAATCGCATTTCCAAAAGTATGAATATGTATCTCCCAGATTGTTACGGTTTAGAATAAATGTGGGAATTAGTATGCGATTTATTATAGCATGCTACGCCCTAATTGATGGTGAATATACCCGTATATGAATACCGGTGTTGATGTGCAGCGCGGAGTTGTTGGTAGGCTGCTTGGTAGGGTAGTCCAAAATAACGTATTTTCGAATTTTGACCATTCTGCACCGGAAACTGAATTTTCATAGTGGAAAAACTCTAACGTATTTTTTTCAGATTATTAAAATAATAATTGAGCGAGCCCATCGCTAATCAATTTCTTATGGACTTTAACATAGAAAAACCTCTATTTTTGCATTTTTGAATGATGCATATAAATTATTGTAATAAAATAATAACATTGGGAAAATTCAATATTCAGGATATAAGAATGAGCTACAAAATATGTATTTGTAACAAAATTATCAGTTGTGGTATTTTTTTAGATTACAAAATGACGGTTTTTGTTTAAAAAGGCTTAAAATGCTGATTTTTAGGAGCTCATTTTGGACCATAAATATTGTTTTTTTTTTAGTTGAAAATTACTACAGTGTTGTTTTGCATGCATCAAGAATTGATCATTTTGAAGTATAATATCAATATTAAACTATCTTTGACTAATTATTAACTAATAACTAACTGCATATTAAGTCATCAAGTAATGAAATAATAAAACTGTTTGAAAATAAAATAGTAGAAGGAATAAAATTGTTTAGAAAATAAAATTGTAGAAGAAATGAAATTGCTTGAAAAATTACATTTTTTTGAAAATCAATATGTTGATAAATTAAAATGGTTGGAAAAATAAAGTTGCGAAAAAGTCTCTACCTCGTTGGGCTTGGGTAGGTCTTTGACAGAAACAGGGTGATCACTGAAGAGGCGAGATGTGTCAGCGAGAAAATGTTGATTCTCCCTGATCCATCTCTCCCTCTTCTGTATTCTCTTCCTTGCGTCAGATAACACCCGCATTTTTTCAACAATGTGCTACTGGATTTTCAGCAGCTTTGACTTGTTCAGTGTATGACTGAAGATCCTTAGTTCTTGAGCGAACTTTCGAACCCTTTCCGTGAACGACCTACCAGATGTTATGTGGTCCATCACACACTGAATACGGCACGCATTCTGTCTTGCCCATCCACTTGTTCAGTTGATACAAGCGTCTTTTGTTCTTTTGATCCATCATCAGTTTTAGCCTTCGATTTGAATCATCCAATGCTCTCGCAGCACCATAAACTGAACATTTGATGGTCCAGCGATTGGACTCCTCCAAGATATCCTCAAGAAGGGAGGCATCCATTTCAGCCAGATCTTGGGGCTTAGAAGGAAACTGTATGTTAACGTTCCTTCTTGTCTGAAACCGCTATCATCTCTCAGAAAGTGTCTGCTTTCCGCGGTTGGTCCTAATGTGGCTTCGTTATCTTCGTCTGCAGCCTGTTCAAGCAGCGTTTGGGGAAGCGCTCCGCGTACATATCCATTTTTCAAGAGGTAGACGTGCTGATTTCGCAAAGACTGATGCGAAACGTGCTGAAGCTCTGGGTGTTTCTGGCACCAAAGAGTGCGTATACGCGCCGTAAAGCCTCCGTGAAAAAGGATAATGCTAGCATCGTAGCAGTCTATCACGTCATCCTTGAGTTGATTCGTCCACTCAATGTGGACGATTCGCCGTTTCGTTGTCGAGTTTCAATTTAAATTATTATTTGCAGCACCCAGAAATCTAGGATGATCGGCACTGTTTGCCCACCGATTGTCAGGTGCTCTGCGCATTTGATCGTTTTGAACCGCATCTACAACTTGGTGGTGGTTTGATGGTGTTATTTTTGATCCCACGAGCAGCTACGGAAAGGGTTTGTCCATCCTTGTAGAGCCCCGCATGCGAAGATAAGGCTGCATACTCTAAGAGATCGCCCGGTATCCCAGAGACACCGTTTAAGACACCTCGCCCAGGTGCGATTCAGCTTTCAGCATGGTTGTTACGCCTTCGCTTAGGTGTTATTTCTTCGGGACTATCCCTGAGCAATTGTCCGCGACTGCTTATTAATAATTTAAACCATATTTAGCAGAAACCCTTGGTGCAGGGATCCTCTATCCGCAACCCGAGGACGCATTCGGTGGCTTTGTCATTGGCTCTTCGGTTCGATTTATGGGTGGCAGTTGTTCCCAGCGGTGCCCTGCGTTGGTTGTTTAACCTATTTTTTGAAATATAAATCCTTTGATATTCCAAAATTTCGACAAATGTTTGCACTGGAATTTAACAATTTATAAAATTATGAAAATGACAGCTGGATTAGTACCTGTGTTGGAGGTCAGAAAAACCGAATGGTTCCTATCCAATTGTCATTCTCGTAATTTAAAATTTTAATTTTTCTAACGAAAAGAGAAATGGTTTTCACATGTTCCTAATGTGTATCGACAAATAGTGTCCTAAATTACTTATAATCTTTTAAAACTGAATTTCAAAAAAAATTTCCTTGTCCTGATGTAATTTTCATGTCTTCAGTTTCATTTTCAAGTAACTTGCAGCTAGTTTTAATCAGCCACACTAGTATTGTCAGGTAGAAATGTTTATAATCTTACTACATTCTCATATGATTTTAGTGTTACTACTAGACTCAGCCTTAAAAAAATCGGCGAGAAACAGTACTGCTGTTTTTTACAACTTATACTATTGTATGTTTCCAGCTTTGTGACATCATCTCCAAATGGGAAACTGCTTTAAGAGAAAAGGGATCCGGAAAATTTGAAAATACGAGAGTGATTCAGTTGACGTACAAATCAAGGTGTTATTGGCGCCATGCGGCTAAAATGGAAACAGATAGAGAGAGACTATTACTGTGTTATCAAGTAAATCAACAAGTCGTGCAAGGAAAATTTCCAATAAATCGTGAATTAGCGTTTGAACTAGCAGCATTGATGGCTCAAGTATTAAAATATACCTTCATGATTATGCGTTATAATAATTAGGTTTCATTTAGTAACAAATATTAATATTGTAGATCGATTTGGGCGAATTTAACGTGGAGAAGGCACGAGGGAGCGGACAAGGAAGTGGAAATCACATGGTTCTGCAATCATTAGATAAGTTTTATCCCCTTAGGTATCGGTCTAATATAACATGTGATCAACTGAGGTTAGTCCAAGAACATGTGAAGTATTTTGCGTCATAAGACATAAGTAAATTAGAATTTTTTTTTAATTTACAGAGAATTACAGGAAAAGTTACAAGAAAAATGGATCTCTCTTAGAGGACGTAGTGTTTCAGACTGTGTTCGAATATATCTAACGTGTACGAGAAAATGGCCTTTTTTTGGTGCAACATTATATGAAGCTAAGGTAGTATGTTTTCAGTATGGATAGAAATAAACAAAATTTTGATTTAAAAATTAAAATTATCTCCTTGAAAGGTCTCCCTGAGTTTTTAGAAACTGTTCGCTCAATAGCAATAATTATAATTAATTTTTTAAATTTATTTTCAGCGATGAAAGAGGGCACTAAATTCGTATGAAAAAAATTGTGAAAAGTCTTAATTTTGTTTTAAAGTCTGAACAATCATCTTAATTTTTAATTTTTGTTACTTAGTTTGAAGAACGCCTTTTCTGTAGTTTTATTATCAGTCCGTCCGCTAAGGTTCATTTTTCATATGAATTGTGTGCTTCGTGACCCAAGCGATTTTTTTAGCTGGAAACCCAATATTTCTTTCCAATGAAGAACTTAACGCTTTTAGGGTGTTTTCGAGGTCGCTCATTCCAAATCTTGTGTCAAAAATACTTCATTATGAACGACAGATGAATTACTGCAAGCAGAAATACAACATTTTAGCCAATATTTCTCGAAATTGACACGTTGATTTAAGAAAAAAGTTCTTTTATAAGGCTGTGGGACAGAAGCTCTAACCTCAAAGTACTATTGCCTTATTTTACTCCACACATACTAGTAATAAATATTTTTTAAATACCAAACGGTACTCTTTTTTATTGGAAGTATGTATATGGAGGGGAAAAAAGTTTACTTGAATAATTTTCACGTAATATGAAATTTTCGAACGTTCAGATTACATGAGTTTACATCCTAATATTTAATTTAACGCTAAAATTATAATATTAAGCAGTTCTTCCCTCTGCATTTACTTTTTTTATTCGAAAAAAGAGTACCACTTAGTATCTAAAAAAAATGTCCTTCTGGTATTTATTCAGTTAAATTAGGCATGCACGCCGAGACGATAATTTCTTGTATCTCGCCTGATATTGCCCGTATTCGAGTTATTTTTTCTGTCGAGAACTTTTCGGTTTCAATTGTTTAATCTCATCCCGTCCCGACTTCAATATGCAAGCAAGCCCGGGCAAGATTTTGGATAATGTTTATATTTTTATTTTGACATTTCGCGTAAATCTAAAAAATAAGGCAGCAGAATTGGAACCTTATGGAAGTGGATTCACGACGAATAAAAAGGCGAAAAGAACCATCGTCAATTTTAAGCTCATTAAATTAATGATTTTATACTAAATAACGTAATTAAGTGTAATAATTTTACAAAATCTAACCAATTCATTGATAAAGAGTAGGTTAGAATATTGTTAACAAATTTCAAACTCCAAAGGGTAAAAAATATAAAGGAACTAGTCCAATTTCTCATAAAAATTAAAACAAGAAAACAAAAAAAATCTTTTCAGACAGAAAAGAAATTCATTTTGGTAACAAAATTATGTATAGCAGAACGAAGCAAATTAAAATATATGGTAAGTGTCCCAGTAATCGTGACGATTTTAATAACCGTGAAACTTAGTTATTATTTGAATATATTGTTAAAAAATATTCTAACAGTAACATTTAATAATAAAAACAATTTATTTTTAACATTTTATAGAAGCGAATAACATTTTAATGCATATATATCAAATGAAAAGCAAGAAGATTGGCTTCACGATTACTGTGACGTTTATCTTATTATTTTAGCACTATCTATGGTTACGTAATTTTCCGTAACTTCAGCCCTGAACGAGCTGGAAAAGGGATTAGAGTTACGAAAAATTCCGTTACCATAGACAGCGCGTATTATTTTTCCAAAAATTCTTTGTACTTTTCGTATGGATTTGATTTATATTCGAATACATTTTTTTAGATTTTCTGTCCTAAGAATCTTAATTTTGTTTACAATTTGTCAACCATATTTTCCAAATTCTGATGCATTGAATATTATTCTTTTTCGAGATTCTCAGCCGAAATCACGAGAAATGGTGTAGAATAAATTTCAGAAGCAGCATTTACGCAATATGTAAAATATTTCTATTTGTATTTTTGTATTTTCATTTCTATACGACATACAAAATAATAAAATATATATTATTTTTAGTGTCTACATAATACACATCATTTTATTTTTACTACTTTTGCAATATTAACAATGTTCAATTACAACAGCATTTTCTATTATTTCCGGAGAATTTTCCCAGAATGTTTATGTCATTTGTACTTCCAAATCTACATATGCACATTGAGAAAGAAGATTACTCGTATTAAAGAAATATAGTACTCAATACGTCCAATAAAAATGGTTTTAATCGAATAAAATTGTTCTTATCTTCAGAAATTATGTTTTGCAAATGAAAAAATAATTTTTGTTACAAGGAAAATGTTTTTTGTTCGAAAAAGTGTTTGATTGGACGTATTCAGTACTACATTTCTTTGCTTTAAGTAATCTTTTTTCTCTCAAGTGGATACATTACTCTGTCCGAAGTTTAAGAATTTTTTCCTTGTAACTAAACCAATGACAACCACTTTTCATAGGGTTTTCCATTAGAATCCGAATCTGACGTCGACAATAGCGAAATGGATCTACGTTTTTAGAAATACGGATGCAAAAGTGCCAAAACACTTTCTCTCAGTTCCGTTCTATAAGCTTCCTATTCTAAAATCTGCGTTAACCATCATACGCTCATCTATGCGACGCGTGGATCTGGAAGCCGCAGCGAGGACGACCCTGATGGGTAGGAGTTCGTGGTTAGTAAGGTGGAATTATCTGCGTGTATTCGAATAAGCAGCGAATGTCGGGTGGCTCTCGACTTCCAAAACAGCACCCTAAGCCGAGACGTTAACTTCCGTGTCAAAGGCTAAATGTTACCAGGGTACGGCGACTCATAGGGTGTCCTGCGATAATACTGCTTCTCTCGAGAAGATTCAAGCCGATGAAGGCGTTAAATCTTTTTAAATCAACAAGGGGCCTGTGCGTTTCCTAACACCCCGATTGGTACGACTGTGAATGATATTTCAATTAGTCTCATAAACGAGGCTAAAGCTATTGAAGATGCTGGGTCCAAAAAAGGCCTTAAAATAAAAAAATATGGATCTGCTGCCATAAGGAGGTACCATCGCCTTCAACTTCTGTTGCAAGGTGAAAAAAACCCTCAACCAGGGACTAAGGCAGCCCTCGAGACTAAAATCGCCGAGGTGAAACCTGGTGACATTATTCAGAGTTTTGAAGACTGTTCATCGAGGCAGTTGGCTGTTTGAAATCTCGGGTAGGCAAGCCTTGCAAGTTTATCGCATGGATACCTGGAACTTCCGATGAACCATCATCAACCCTCAAAAGGTTGGCAGTTCACGTTAAATGTGAAAGAGTGCACCATCATAGATGCGAAGAAAGACGCTAGTGTAGCCCAGTCAGTCCTGAGTGCGGACCCTTCAATTGTCCATAGCATCGAGAAGGTCGACTGTAAACCGTATCGGTTGATGAGCAGGATCCAGATGAAAATACTTTCTAAACCGAAGGAGCCAACGAGGACAGTGGAAGAGCATCTGTCCTCAGAATAACCTAGAGATAATGCTGATTTTTAAGTGAACAGCGTAAAATCCTCGGATTTGGATTTCATCCAAATCAATCTACATCACTGTAAATCTGCTTCCGCCATCTTAAGCAGACATATTACAGTGAAACATGCGGCTTTTTCTGTGATTCAAGAACCTTTGCGTTAGAAGGTAGAAGTGAAGGATATAAGCCTGAAATACGGCTCTATAATCTACAATAGATCTGATGAAATCTCTAGGACAGCGATTTACGTCAGAAGGGATTTCGATTATATTTGCCTACGTAGTTTCTGTACCAAAGACATTGTAGCGATTAAAATCGTACGCCAAAGAGGAGGCAGACGTCAGACCATGGTGATTTTACCAGCATACCTGAATTCGATTCTCTAGACCCACCGCCATCAGAGGAGTGGAGACGTTTGTTCTATTACTGTAGTTCGAAAGGATGGCCACGAATCGTTCGATGTGATGCATATGCGCATCATACAATATGTAACAGTAAAATCATCAATAATAGGGGTAAATACATATTAGATAACCTTTTAACTACCGATCTAACCATATTGAATTGCGGAAATTTACAAAACTTTGTGACAACTAGATAACATCAGTTATTGACTTAACCTTGTGCTCTGTATCCATAAGCGAAGCATTCAGGGATGGAATCTGGCGAGACTGATCCGATTAGGTATAGGTACCCAAGACCGACTGACTGGGATACATATAGGGAAGGTCTAGGGGAGTCTTTGGAAATTCTTCATCTTAGGATGAGACAAATTGATTAGCTGGAGTTTGCTTTGGATATAGTAAATAGGGTCATACATAAATATTATGAGGATCATTGTCCTCTTCGTATTAGAAAGCCAAGCAATGATGATCCTTGGTGGAATTGTAGACTTCAGTCTTTGAAAAAAGAGACTAGGAGACTATTTAACTGTGCCATGAAAACTAGAATTTGTGATTTGTATAAGGTTAATTTAACAAGATATACTAACGAAATACAATCAGCTAAAAGGAACTCATAGAGAGTAATTGTCAGGCCATTCAAAATGTACCTGACACTGCGAAACTCCAGAGAGCTTTTTAGAAAAAACCTGCATGTCAACTGAGGGTATTGATTTTACCAACAGGTCGCATGACAGAAACGGCTAGCGAAATCCTCGAACCTGTCGGAGGAAGGAGCAGTTAGGCTTTTAGTGTTGGGTGACTGGGGGATGACAAGCTGGATAGTAACGCAGTCAAAAATTAGATAGGTCGTCTGGCGTTTCGACCCATTAAACGATATATTCCCGGCGCTGATTTAAAAAGGTTTGAATGTTTTTATGTCAATGTGTAACACTTTTAGGGCGTGCATAGCTATGAGATATACCCCTGTGTTATGGAGGAAAGTCACAGCGATCTTTTTACCAAAGCGAGGGAGACATTCCTACTATGAGGCAAAATCATTTAGACCAATTAGCCTAACTTCTTTTATTTTGAAGACATCAGAAAAGTTAGCCGATTTTTATTTGAAGGAGGAAATCCTACCGGATAAACGCCTTCGTTGTATATACTGTAGTCGAACTCATGCAAAACGCTCGGAAAATTGTTGAGGATTGGTGCAGCGACCGTGGTCTATCTGTTAACGCAGATAAAACTCAACTTTTGGTTTTTATGGGACGCAGAAAACTACCTGATCGCGTGAACCCTATATTCTATAGCAAGAAGGTCACTAAATTAACATGGAAATTACACTTTGATGCGATAGTAAAAAGGGCCAAAGCAGCTTCTTGGGCTTGCAGAGGCGCCACTGGAAAGACCTGGGGGACTAAAACCCAAGGTTGTTTACTGGTTATATACGGTAATCATTAGACCAAATTATACCACCGCTGCACCTTCTAATTAAGCAAAAGGTAGCGGTGGATGCATACAGACTTTCTGTAAGGAAGCTTCATAGAAATACTACTTTCCTTGACCTGCATGATTTAATAAATAGCGTATTGTCAGGGGATGAAATCTTTTGCCCTTTAAGGTGATCTTCCCGAGAAGGGAGGATTGGCATGATTAACAGTGGGGAAGCTCTGAAGCTGGAGTACTTCGACTGAAACCTATTGCGGAAATAACAATCGCACTGGGTTCATTCCCTACCGTATTTCAAGCTGAAATCATGGCCATGAACGCCTGCCTAGAGGACATTCGTGCTCGTGGGCTTATTAAGCACCACATCTACATGTGCTCTGACTGCAAGAACTTTTCGAAGTTTCCGGTAAAAACTGAGTCAACTTGGTCTGGTTTCCTGGACATAAGAAAATGGAAGGTAACGAGAAGGCAGATATTCTTGCAAAAAATGGGACTACAAAAGCTCTCAACGGACCTGAACCATACTGCAGAGCGTCGCAGGCCTCATTTAAGCATGCCATTGAAAAGTGGCTCTTGGAGGAACACGTGAGGTATTAGAAGATGACTTAAGGAATGATACACTTCAAAAAGTTTATCAAAGAAGAATGAGTTGCAGCAACTTGACCGAAGCACACGCAAGATGATGACAATCCATCGAAGTCATCATCCTAGATCTTCCGTACTTCGAATATACATCCCTCGAAATAAAGGGGGTAGAGGCTTGTTAAACTTGGAGTGTCTTCATTGAAGAACGGTTTTGGCTACAGCCTGCTCAGTTCTAAATATTGCAGATTCTCTTATGTGACTCGTACATCAGCACGAAGTCGTCAATGCTGCGGCGTTTCTATACCATGCCGCAGATAGGGCCGCAGAGGAACTTGGCCTGCCAAAGGATTCCGGCGACACTACACATCGCCTAGCATCACTAACACCTTTGGTGCTCGAAAGTCTGATACATTTAGCAGAACGTACGCTTCTACTAAGAGAACATGCTAACAAGCCCCTTCATGGTAATTTCTACGGCATCATACGTAGAGAAGAGCCCTCGATGGATATGTCCAACGTTATTCTCAAGTCTGCTGGATTGAGAATGGAGACTGAGGGATTTCTTTTTGCCTGACAAGACGGCGTTATAGACATCTTAGTATACCGCGAGCGCATAATGAATGTACCTGTAGGCGATACCATCTGCCGAGCGTGCAAACAAGAGCCAGAAACACTTCGACATGTTGTCAGTGGATACTCAAAATATGCATACTACGGGTACATAGAGAGCCACAATGTGGAGAATGATCAGTGTAAGATCTACTGGAATTTCTGATTTTCCACCACTCAACGTGTCAGTGCTAAAAAGCCTTATATTGTCCTCCAAAATGTGAAGACGAAGATTATTTACGTGACTGAATTCTCGGCACTAGCCGATGGTAATTCACGGAAAAGGAGGATGAAAAACGGGTGAAATATCAATCACTCCTTTTCGAGCTGAGCAGGCTGTACCAAGGCTACAAAGTACATTTTGTAATTTTCATAATCGGCTGTCTTGAAGTCATGAACGCTTCATGTCTTAGGCAACTCAACAAAATCAGGGCTTGCCAGCGTCAAGCTCAGTCCATCGCGAGCCGGATGCAAACGGCTGTTCTTCTGAGACCACTTTATCCGGTCCTTGGACACTGTTTTTCATAACATTCTACAAAGATTGGTTACTCTAAAAGAGTATCCAGAGGTGAATCTTTGATCTCCAACGTAAATTTCCTGCTCCTGCTTAACTTTTAAGGTAAAAGAAGCAGGAGTGGATGACGTACACGTTCCAGTTGCGTCGGGATTGGCTTCTTTAAGGAACCATGACCGTAGCTTCTGGAGCCCATAACTTCTCAATATTTAATAATGTTTTTGATAATAATAATAAAGAGCCTCGGTAGCTCAGTTGGTTAGGCGCTCGGACTTCACATGAGAGGTCGGGGGTTCGATCCCTGATCCAGCACCTCTGAAAATTTTTCTTTGTACCTTTACCGAGGTTCGGGTTGTTCGAATCTCACCTTAAGATGTAGGTCCCCCATCATGCAGTTGGCTGTAACCCAGTCCGTTAATGATGAGATAAAAACCAAGCTTTGCCCAAAATGTCAAATTAGGCACACTGCTCTTATTAGATCACTTAATTGCATTACACAAATGCGTCCGTGACTGATAATATGTACCAGGACATCCCCGTGCATACTATTCAAAAATAAAAATGCAACTCTTACAAACATGCCTTCGACATATTGGGCTGTAACCATTTTAATCCCGAGACATTATTTCATAATCATAATAGCCATCACACAATAAATTTTATTGGTAATGTACGATAAAAATTAAAACTTCATGAAACCACGAAGGGAGGCTAGTAGCAAACATTGCGGTCGGTATTGTCGCGAGACCCGATGACGTAGGCTCATAAGACAATAGCCATAATCCCTACACTGTGTCGCCGGTTTCAGGTGCAAACAAGCACTCCATTTTCAAATAATAAAAAGAACAACAACAAAAACATTTTCTGCAAAATGTTCTCTGTCCAGGCCGGTATAATTTCCTTTAAATTATGTGGTAAAAATATTACATTAAACAGTTCATCCTTGTAGAACTATTTTGGATCTTGCGAAACCCCGACTTGTTTAAAGCTCCTTAAACAAGGGGACGGGGTGCCATTTTTGGATTTTTTTGGGCAGGCTCTTTTTCGGATGTATTAAACTGCTTACATATGGAACAAAAAAATATTGTCTATTTTTCAAAATCAATTTCGCCCAGTGTGTTTCAAGGAAACCATCTATTCCGAGGAGACTCTTTTGATTGCAATTAAAAAAATTTTTATTACAGTTTCCATAGGATTTTTCCACCCTTTTCGGTGATCGTAAGCATTTTCTGAGCAAATTATTATTTCACTTTCAAAAATGAAAGTAAACTATTTATTTCCTGATAAGAAGTACTAATTTGCATTTTGGAAGTTCGAATAATACTTTCCCCTAATATATCTTTGTGACATATAAGCTTGAACTCGATCCAAAGAAATTTGAATAAATATTTTCTTTTTAAGAACTAGACATTTTAAAAAAATTGGTTTCTTCTGTAACATTATTTATTGATGTAAGATTTAAAAAAGACTTGTAATTCATTTCATGCAACATCCCCTTTGACGTGTTTTAAATCAATACAATAAAAATACATACACATAGACAAACAAAACTCATGCATGAAACTTGTTAAGGACACTTCAATAATTTTCGGTCTAGCAAGGGGTGTCATAAAGTGTATGGTAATTTGAAACAGTGCATGTAGAATTTCATGGGAAAAGTTATGAGAGATGATACACTTTATAGTAAAGCAGGCGGGGTACTCAAAAGTCGTAAATGACATCGATCTTCGCGTATGTCTTACCGTTTAGAAGATATTTGCAATTCAATGGTGAAAATAAAACTATTCGTTTATTTGGTACATAATTATAGACGTAGGATACAAATCCTTTATAAGAAATATTTCACTAAAAGTGACACAAATTGTCGGAGTGTTGTTATAACAACAATAAGTGATTGAAAAGATGTATTAACGGCTTTATATATTACAAAGGCATAGAGTAATTGAGAAAATTCTTCAAAAGTTTCACATTATTGTCACCATATTGGATCCAGCGTTTATGCCTTGCCTGGTATTGTATTAATTTATAATCATCCCCTTCCACGGGTTTTGAGAGTCTTTCGATACCATTTCAAACGAAGTACAACTTCCGAGTCTGTCAAAATCGCCCATTGACCCCAAATTATTTGCCACTTGACATGGAGTCTCTTCCCTCGAAAGTCGTGGGCCTCTTTAGGAGAGGATCTACAATTTAAGGTTGCTTTCAAACCATCAAAGCTGTGGTAGAAGCACATCAAAAATTTCAATTGGTAGTCGGCTCATGGATCGAACCCCGAGCCACTTGCTTGAAAGCTCGGCTTTTATGTGGATTCAAATTTTTTAAGTTTGAAAAGCAATAATAGCAATATACGAAGGTACGCGATGTAGTTCGAGTGAATCCAAAATAGCTTTCACGTTTAATTTTTTTCTAATCTAATTTCTATGATGCCCAAGAATCACTTTAAAAAAAAAAGAGAAAAAAGTATTTTGGGGAATTCGAATAAAGTTGATTTTTTTTCCTTCGCAGGTTCTCATGGAAATTTTCATAAAAATAACTCCAAAGTGAAACTTCCTTAGCTCAAAGTATATAATGTGTCCTACAAAAGAGGCAGTTTTGACATTAGTTTGCTTTTTCTTTTGTAAATTAGTTTTCTTCTCCCATTTAATTTAATAACTTTTGAATTAGTCTCAACTCACAGACTGACCTCGAAGGAATTTTTTTTATTCATTCATCAACTTTGAATTATGTTAAAGAAAATAGTTTTACTATAAAAACCCGATTTTTTCAATATTATGCATTACCATAGCTTCCTTACTGTTCAATAAAATGTTTGAGTATAATTAGTCAATTGGTCCGTCTCGAATCAAGACATCGTTTCTATTCTCATATTTAATTTAAATCATGAGAATGAGACAATTTTTACTATAAAAATCGTTTTTTAATATAATATAAACGACCATAACTTCCTTACTCTTAAATAAAATGTCTTATTATTAAAGGTCAATCGATTCGTCTCGAACAAAGAATTTTTTTAAATCTTTGATCAACTTCGAATTATGTTAAAGAAAAAATGTTTACTATAAAAAACCGCATTTTCAAATATTATGCATTACCATAGCTTTCTTACTCTTAAATAAAATGTATCAATATTGTAGTTCACTCGATTCGTCTCGAATCAACACATCTTTTCTATTCTCTTGTCTACTTCAAATTATGAGAATTACAAAATTTGTCTATAAAAATCGATTTCAAAAATATATAAATTACCATAATTTCTCTACTCTTTGATAAAATGTATTAATATTCTAGGTCAGTCGATTCGTCTCGAACCAAGAAATCCCTGATATTTTTGCATCGACTTTGAATTATGTTAATGAAAAAGTTTTACTATAAAAAACCGATTTTGAAAATATTATTGAGTGCTAAAAAAATGCAATGAATATTTGTAGAAATCCTTCATTCAGTTTCAAGATATTAGTGATGAAAATAAGCCCTTCAAATTTCATTAATTTATCGCCAACCGCTTTCAAGTTATCATGTTCACAAAAAAGTGTGACACCCACACACACATCCACGCACGCACACGCACACACACACACACATCCGGCCAATTGCTTAGAACGTTGTATTAGACATTTTCAAACTGAGGAAGGTTCAATTAAATTAATCAAAGTTTTTTGGAAAATGTTACCATCACAAAGCTTTCTCTATGAGGATGCAAAAATGGAAATACCGCTGCGAAGTACTATGGATGTATTCACTAAGGATGTATTTATTTGGGCTCATTTTATGGGCATTTTGCTTTCTCATAGGTGTCAGATAAATTTCCTTCCTCATAAAGGGAGTTTTTTCTCTAAAAAAAAGAAAAAATGGATACTTTAAATATTTTTGAAACTTATGTTTCTGTCATACCGAAAATCTGATTTTCAGAAAATGAGAGAGCCCATCAAGATGTCAGTCTATGTATTCTGTTCCAATGAACAACTTTTTAACGTACGGCAGTGTTATATTCCAAATTAAAAAAAAAAGTTTTCTTCATATGAAATCTAAGTCGCTATTGGTTGATCAAGAATGCTCATATAAACAGAATACACAATTTTTTTTGAAACTTCATAAATCGGTACTGGTGGCTCATAAAAGGTTCAACAATAGGTCAATCCATGCGTCTTGAAGATGTGAACTAATAGACTACATATCGTGTTTTTGTATTTTGAATCTCAAAAAAGTTTTTCTCGTATAGACAAAATAAACCATTTTTTAACTTCATAAGTCGGTACTGGTGTGCCATAAAAGGTTCAGCAATAGGTCGATCGATGCGTCTCGAAGAGGCGAACAAATAAACTACATACCATATTGCTGTATTTTGGATATCAAATAAGTTTTTCTCATATAAACAAGGTAAATTAAAAAAAAAATTATATCTATCAACTCAAACAAACAAAGAACTACTTCTAAATGGCCGATCTAGCTCAAAATCCTATCATACCTGGATATCAATCCAAGCTACAATTCTTCTAAATTTCATGATAATAGCTCTTTTAGTTTTCGAGATACGGTGAGCAGAAAAAAGTTACATACACACGCGTACAAATACGGAATCTTACGAAAATGTTATTTTCGAGGTCCTGGTGTCGAATTATATCGAAATATTAAAAAAAAAAGTAGATCTGAAAATTTCGATATTTACAAACCTCTCTCTAGAGAGACAGAGCATTTTTTCTGGAAACAAAGTCTACTTCAACTTATATCAATACAACTTTTTTCTGTAATGCACAGAAAATGACTAATTTACCAAAATTAGAAAAATATCCAGACAAATTTTGCACTAAAAAATAATAGATTTAATACTTTCACGATGATTCATGATGATAAATTTAAATTTAAAGCTTTTTCGGGTTTCAATC
>JAABKJ010003700.1:0-25543 GCA_011634705.1 Andricus grossulariae | reverse complement strand
TGCAAGATACGACAAATAATAATTGAACAAAAACTGTGCACTTCCAAAAGATCTACAAATTTGTTATTGGTCACTTTCTGATAGGATGTGTAGATTTTCGTATCTTTGAATTAGCTGTACCTCCTTGAGTTAAAAATGTATATCTCAAATTGAAACATCACATGGAAATTGTTAGTTAGTGAGAAAAACGGAAAAATTATATAAGTTGGCATCCAATTTATTAAAATGGGTACAAATTTGAAAACCAGTGCAGCTATTACTTCAACTTATCTTTATTTCAATGAAGCTTCTGTCACATTTATACCTGCTTATTTAGTGCTTTATTCAAACATCCATCATTTTGACTTTAGTTATATAATATATTTGCTATATGACTTTAAAAATGAGACAAATTAATGATAAATCAAAATAAATTTTGCTGCAAATCCCTATTTTTAAGCATTTGACAATATCATTGGTTCGGTTTCAATGATATTTGTAGTGAGATCAAGAATAAATATAGTTGATTCAGCTATAAATTCTTTCCCGTCTACTCGAAACCATATTAATGACAATCATAAGGGGATAAAGCATTTGAAAGGATGACGTTATTTACCCGATATTAACTTAGAACATTCAATTTTCCAATCATTTGATTTTTGAATATTTCAGATTCAAATTTCAAAATTCGGAACAAAACTGATTTTTGAAACATTTTTCTTTTTAAGCCTTCTTGTGCAATTTTACTACGCAATTTGACTCTTTCAAGTTTATGTTTTTTAATTTTTGCTTTCAAAATTATTAAGTCTCATTTTTAAAAGTATTTATGTTTGAATTGTTAAGTTATCAAGAATTCCAATTAAAAATTTTTTAAATTATAACGTTTAGATTCTCAATAATTCAATGTTGAAGGTTTTCATTTCGATTCTCCATTTGTCAATGTTATAAATTACACTGTTCCATTTTGTGCATTTTGATTTTGAAATCTTTAACCCCTTTGACAACAGCATCAAGTTTTTTCAGAAATTTCATAATGAAAAAATATATATCAAAAGAAGCTTTTAAAATTACTTGTAATTGTAAAAATAAGAGCAATTTGCATAAGACTTGTCTTTCTGAAAATTCAGATTTAAACTTTGAACCACGCTAAGCGGCTATAACATAAGTGATACGTAAAGACAAAGTATTAATTTTATGCTTGGCTTCTTTTTTAGCTTCGTCTTAAATTAATTCGGTAACTAAATTTAATGACGAAAAGTCTTAAAAATATTCCCTTGTGTTTTCTACTGAAAATATATATTAATATTGCTGACTTTGAGTAAATTGGTCTTAAAACAAGACTTAATCGTCCTCGTCTGTAAACAAAATCCTGTGAGATAAATAATGTTTATAAATTCTCTAATTCTGAATCAGTAAAAAACGATCAGTAATTTATTAGTGAAAATTTATACTGATCACAGGTCAGGTTAAACTAAAATCTTTGTGAAAAGTTGAAAACTCCTCAAAGGAATAGTGAAATAAAACCAATAATTAGTAGAAATTGTTACTATTTATAGTGAAAATTATATTCATTTTATAATATTATATATATAATATAATATTTTATAATTATATTTATAAAAAAATGTTCACTAATTTACTTTAAAGTAAATTAGTGACCATTTTTTCACCAATCCAGATTTGGAGAGAGACATTGTTCTTTGTTGAAATCCAACTAAATTTAACCTTAATTCTTCAGTTCTCGCGTAATTGCGCGTGATAATTCCTTTTCCATAATTTCTTCCGGTCCAATTATAATGTACAATTATTGTACATTATAAGCATTTGACGACAATTAGGAATAGCTTGTTTCACAATTTTCACTGAAAAATCTCGAAATGTAATGCAATTTTGTTGCAGAGCTTAATTAGGCTTCTGCTCAACAGATTTATTGTCAACCGGAAGTAATATGAGACTTCAATAAGCACATCCAACAAGATGCAAATCGAGAATAATTGCCCGATGAAGAAGGAAAATTGCCGGAAGAGGGAGTTTAGTCGATCCCATAACAGTTATAATATCTGCATATGTGTGCGTATATTGGCAAGCAAGGAAATCAATAGAAAAAGTAAGCCAAATAAAATTAAACGTAAGCTGAAAAAACAAATTCGAAGATGCGGAAGCACGAGCAAAGGTTTTCTGCACTTGAGAATGTTCCTGAAGACAACAAATCGATTACTCGCAAATATACGACGATAACGTGTTCTGAAAGTTGTTCCAGTTTTCATTCAATATTTTAACCTTCCGTGCCCCTCGGCTACCTCCTGCATATGAACATGCCGTGTTCTTGTCGAGGGCAAATTACGCGTGTCGTTTTTTAAAACGCTAAGTAACGCCGCTTGTCACTCGTCACTCGTTGCATACGTGATGTGGTCTGCCGGCGTTAAGAAAGTATCGTCATCGTTGAATTAGTAGATGCACTGGAATGGAGAATGCATTTAAAATAAATTATTGATCGTCTTTCATTCTCAGCGACAAGTTTTTTTTAATACATTTTGCCATATAATTTATCGCTTGAATCGATTATTAGTTTCATCTCTTGGATTAAAAAAGATTTGATTAAAAAACAAGAATTTCAAGGCAAAAAAGCTTCATCTTCATCAAACTGGTTTAATAATCGCCTTCAAATATGTTTCTATGGTCAACGTATTAGAAGTACACACAGTTTTTACTCAAAAAAGTGTAAATTTTTATTATTAAGAGAATTTTACATTAGGTCATTGAAGTCATCTTTTTGATATAGTAAAGCTGTAAGTTATTTCATACATGTATTATTCACAAAATTTAATTATGCAGTCTAATATTTTTATTAAAACTTTATCATATTAGAAAGTATGTGTTCAATTTTTAGACTCATTTAAAAGATAAAACATTTATTTGCCCTAAAATAGAAAGTTTAAAATAATAAATACCGCAAAACGGGGCTAAGCAACACGTGTGTGGTAAACTGGTTAACCCGCAACTTTATTTTAATACTTTTTTGGCGGATCTCGTGAGTTATAGCGAATAAAAAGTGCATTGGTATGAGATCCTCTGTTTTAGAAATGCTGTTAGATTTTGCGAAAAAAAATCGTGAAAAACTTGAATTTCAGAAGCTCATGGAAATTTGTGCAATGGATCATATTTTTTAGCACCCGAACAAATCTTATGCAAATGTTTCCATCGATACGAAGTATTTTTCGTCCTGCAGAATGGGTTATCCAACATTTTCAGGTTTCGCGGTACAAGCGGCTCATAGTATTTTATTATAAACCAGATGTATAATTTTTCCTTTCATTTTTTTCATTATAAAAATTTTTACATGGATAAGATGTATTTTTGGAGAAAATATATTTGAAAAATAAAGTAAAAATTATACATTTGGCTTATAATAAACACTATAAGACGCTTTCGTCCTTAAGAATTTTTTATAGAAAGTGTTTCCTTCGATAATTGTCCCCCTTGTGGAAAAATATTGCAGCAGACTTAAGTAAAATGGGGTGCAAATCTGGCTCCGTTAAATCCGTCTAATCTAGAGGCTCTAATCGGGTCCCGTACTGGTGCTATTATTCAACCTTTCATACTAAATCAATTTTTAATGGGGCCTAAATATGGTTTTGTAGAGTCCGTCTAATCTGGATAGTCTACTCGGGTCCAATTCTGGTGCTATTCAGCCTTTCATATAATAAGTAAGTTTTATAATCAGGTGAAAGTAAGTCATTGTCAAATCTGTATAATTATTTAATCATTCAAAATTTTATTCTTAGATACCATCCAAGTTTCACATATAAGCAATTCCATGCTCAGTGTCCGAGAGTCTGAACTCTGAAATTAGTGCATATGATTATAATACTCATCTATTGTTCGGCTATTGTTTAAATGATTTTTCACATCGTGTGCATCGTTTTGGCGTACGTTTTCAATTATTTCTCGAAAACTAAGGGAGATTCCATTTTGATATTTACAGGGCTTGTAGAGTACATTGCACGCTATCTATATAAAAAAATGAAGGAAATAAAAAGTGTTTCTTTTTTCTTCAGAAATTCAGTTTAAATATTAGTTCTTGAAATATCCAAGAAGTATTTGAAACTTTTTTTTTCAAAACATCTTTTTTCAAGACTGCGTCCTACTACGAATAGTTTTTGAAAAATAGACGTTAGGATCATTAAAATCATCAATGTTATGAAAGTTTAAGAAAAAACGGAGAAAATTTTCAATTTTGAGTATCTCCTAAGTTTTTTGATTCTATCAAAAATTATGTTATCGTTTTTCTTTCAACACCTTAAAGAAAGGATACTAGAATTTTCATCAAAATTACTAACAATAGCTGAAATTCTTTGGATGCTTTGACATGGAATTGCTGATATACTATATTATAATGAAATTAGGAGACTGAAAATCCCAATTATGTTTTTATCAATTCAAATCTTAATTAGACCAGCAAGTAAAAAAATCGCTAGTCATTTTTCAGAAAAATGGATTTTTCATCTTTTACCCATATATAACTTGATCTGATCTGAATTGAACATACTTTAACGTCCGATTTTTTTATTCTCCGAATGTGCTAAGACTATTTTCAACCCCCCCCCCCAAAAAACTTAATCTTCAAAAAAGATCATTTTTATGCGTTTTTTGATGTTGAAAAAATGGGATTTTAAACATTTACAACGAACTACAATTAAAGCAGTCAGAGAGGAGCAATTCAAATGTGAAAAAGCTTGAAAAGCATATTAGGGAATATTACAGAAAATTCCTCTTTTTTTAAAACAGACAGTTCGCAAAAATAATATTTTTTCAAAAGATCAAGCGTATTTTGTTTTGGTTTCAGAATAGTCTTAGCATAGTCAGGAAACAAGAAAAAATAAAACCGGACGTTGAAGTATGTTTAATTAGGTTCGAATCAAGGTATACATGGGAAAAGAAAAAACAATTTTTTTGAAAAACAGGTCTAGCGATTTTTTTTCTGATCCTAAGAGAGTTGTAATGTATACCAGAAACAAAAACAAATAAAAAGTCAAGAGTGCCAGCAACTTTGTATTGAGCTCGAGCTAGCTTGACGGTAATATAATTCCCAATGTTATTTATTCGCAATCTTAAATTAATTTTCTAATTGGGAAATATTTACTTATTAATATTCATTTATTTAAATCTTTTCTGAAATAAATACAAAATACAAAATACCATTACTTTTCTATTCTCGATAAAATTCCTTACTTTTACTAATTCTTGAGGTTAAGAATAAATCTGGCTATGTCTCAAATGACAGTAAGCAGATCATTTAACTTTGCCATACGTTTTAGTAGCTTTATTTTCTTTTAAAAAATTCAAAAAATGATAAATAATCACATTTTCTGTAAAGTTTTTCTTCCAAGCACTTCTTTTTCTCTTGTTTATGCGTGAGCGACTTAGCCTTACATTGTGGGGTAAAGTTGCTCACACTTCGAGGGTTGATAAATAGTTGTTTGTGAATTCAATTATGTTTGCGCCTTATAACACGAAATAGGACCAGATAGAGATTATAAATTTCGAAGCATCAATAGCGTATTTAAATTCCTTCTTGCACTTTATTGTAAAAAAACAGAAAAAACCAGCTGCTTAGTCCGATTTTACGGTACATTAAAACTCAAAACTGAAACTGTTTAAATTTTGAAAGCATCAATTGAAGTTTGTACAATAAATAATACTTGAAACTTTGTTTTGTTATCTTTCAGATGCATTCGAATTATGATTTTTTAGTTTCTGAGGATGGGAAACTTACAGTTTTAAATTTAGTACACATATGATAACAAAATTGCAGTTTTCAGTGCTCTTATTCAAAACAATTATATCTCGAACACGTCGGAAAATTAAATTCTATAATTTTGAATACAAAGTATAACTTTGATTCAGCTATGTTCAATTTTGAATGCTCAAAAGTTAAACTGGAATATGAAATGGTTCAGTTAGCAATAATTAAAATTTTCAAATTCAAATTAATTCAGTCACTTTATGGCTTTCAAATAGAGATTGTTTAATTTTTAATTCATCAATGTTGAGAATATATAATTTATTATAAGTATTAATTCGTGAACTGCTCACTCAAAATTCGTGATACTATTTAAGGCTGTTTACTAATTTAGATTTAGAGCGCGGTCAGAATTTAAAATGATCAATTTTCAATAAGAAATGTATTCTATTTCAAAAGCCTAAATTAGGACAAGAAGATGAGAATCAATTATTCGTGTAGGTCTATAAATTTCCTTTAAAAGCCTTTTATTATTTTTGGTAAGAAGTTAATCAAGCTTTTTGAACAGTCGAAAAGTATAGTTATTAATTGTTTGCAAGACTTTAGTATACTACGACAAACGATCATAGTTCGCGATATTATTCAATCATTGACATTTTTTAACGATGTCATATGACCGTAATAATTGTGATTTATTATGAGAAGAGGTACTCTAAATTGAATAGAGTACTTATAAATTGAATACTATAGTTATTTCTGCATTCTAGAATCTATCTTAGGAAATAATATACCATTTGCAATATTAAGTTATGAAATTCTGAGAACAAGCATGATTAACTAACGATTTTCTATTATTAAAAAATTCCAATATTATTTTTTCTCTCGATTATATATTAAATTATTGATATTACATTCCATTATACATGCGTCTAGATTTCATGAGATATGCTCATCAATTACTGATCATTACGTTTAGGTGTGAAGTCAGAAATGAGTGAAAATAGTTATATCTTGATTATAGCATCATCAGTTTTAATGTAACCATTTATATTCCAAATTATGTATCCCCTAATCAAATATATTTCATTTTGTTTCTGGAATTTCATTACTTTGTAGTACCTTGTAAGCTATATCTATAAAAGCTAGTGATTACATGATTAGATTAAAAGATATTTTTTCTTGAGAAAACTGTGGAATAAATATCAATAATAATGTATCCTTGAATTAAAGAGACGTTATACTTTCTAACTTGCATAGAAAGTCTGAATAATTCTTTTTATTAAATAAAGTTGAATATTTAAATTTCGATTTAACAAGACATGCTAAGAAAGAAAGGCCTCAACAGTAAAAATCGGTTTCAATTCAAATTATTCAACTATGACAATTAAAGGCATTGATCTTAATTAAAAGCATGCTCATAGAACAAAAATATGGGTCACACGTCATTATTCATCCGAGTGTTACATTCATGAAAGTTTTTATTCGTCAGTTACAAACAGTTGTAATTTACAAATATAAAGTTATTTTATAGAAACGATATTTCTTCTCAGAAAAGTAGAATGTTGCAAAAAATAGATAAAGGTTATTTGCTTCTGTTCGACTTTCAATAATAATTGTTCTTAAGTAAAACGAGTAAAACACTTTGTTACTATAATCATGAACTGAAAGTAATTAGACTAATATTAGCATCCCGTATTACTATGTCATAATGAAATACTTAATAATTATATGTCTATGTATATCATATTTCTCAATTACTACATATATAGGCAACGCCGACCCAAATTGATAAGAAAATTTTAACCATAAATAAAAATGATTAAGATATGATAATGTTCAAGGAAACTCACATTTTAAAGTATGCCATTGAAGCCAGTATTTTGAAAGAAATACACAAATTAATTTCATAATTTTTAAATGACCCATCTGTTAAAAAGAATGACTAAAAAGAGATGTCATTTAGAAACAATTTAATCATTTTTGTTGATTGTTCAGTTTTTAAAATTTGCAATAGAAAGGTTCATAATTTGTATACTTCAAATGAGGAATTACTGACTCTTTCAAGCTTATTCAAGTTACCAACCTTCAAATTTAAGCACCTAAAATGTTCAATTCTTCCATAATAAGCACATTCAGTTTGAAAGAATAACATTAAAAACAGTACAATGAACATTGCGAACTTTGATTTGAAACTTTTTGAAAATTTATTTTCCTTATAGTATTTTATTGTATTTCCTGAAAATATTGCTTATAAAATATACAGAAAGTCTTATTACTAAACAATATGAAGTCACTGCATTATAGATCATATAAGTTGATCCATATTTACCCAGAATGATCCATACCTACCCTGGTTGACGGTACACTTGTTTATCTTTTAGGAATTTAAAATTTGTTATTATCAACTTTTCACGCTAATCTTTAATTTTTGATGTTGTGAACTTCAAATTGTACAACTGCAAAAGTCTGAAGTTGTCAAGTTTTTCAAATTTGAACTTAAAATTATTTTAATTTTTATTATAGCTGCGTCTAGTCTTCACGAAAAATTTTCAGAGATGGAAAAGGGAATAAGCTACTCATCCCAAATTTAAGGACGAGAAGACACTTTGTTTAATTATAGGCATATAAAATTGAATACTTCCTACTTCAAACGTTTGAGTGTAGGGACCAGAGTGCCACGTGACAAATTACATGGTATTATATTCGGTGGTTTTATAGTTTTATAAATGTTAATATCGTGCTGAAATTCTGGAACATGGTTTAAGTCTGTCTTGCTAATTTGATTTTTTATGTTGTTAAAATAGTGCAATTTTATTAATTTTTAACAAGTTTCAGCAGTTTGAGCGCGCCTAGGGCACGCGACTTTTGGTTATCGCGCTTTGCGCTCGATAATGTATTTTACGAACACATACTCATCACGTATATCGTGCTTCGCATTCGATTTTGTCCAAAATGCGAACTTTCCTACATTATGTTCAACGCTATTATAACAAATGTATATATCTATTACACTTACTTCTGTACCTCGGCCTGGGATTGCTTATTAAGATATTGCAAAATAAAGTACACATTTTATTAAGCATTATCACTTGATTATTTGTTCCTTATTTTGCATCAAATTTGATTCTCACCTACCCTGAAAAATGTATTATTTCAATAAATTTATATTATTAAAATTCATAATATTATGCATTGGTCTTGAAACGGATGTATTTTCATTGTGTTGTTTTTATAATTTAAAAACAGTACGCATCCTATAAAAAAAAACAATTTTGTTATTAAACATAATTAGTTTTACCGCCAAACGGAATTTTTTATTTTTTATTATTTTTTTTGTGCACTCAAAATTTGAATTTTCGATTTTTCAAGAAAAACCAAACCGTTGTTTTGACAATCTTGTACAGTGCTCAAAAAGTAATTTTTATTATCGAAAAAGGTCATAGGAATAAATTGTTTGTCTTGTAAAGTACTACGAATAGCCGTAAATTGAATTTTTAAATCTTGAGAGAAATTATCCCAAAAATTTGAAAATGCTCCAACTTTTTGAATTTTCATCCAAAATGGTTGGCTAACGAACTAGACCTTTAGTTTAGGACACCAAAGAAAACATACCAATGGCCAATACAATCTGTCCCTTCTTTCGAAAGTTCTCGTACTAATAAACTAAAAATCTACAGATAAACATACACACCCACACACAGAGGGACAGACAAATTCGCGAAAACCTGTTTTTCGGGTTCAGAAGGTCTCTAAATGCGGACATTTGACCAAAACTGGAGGGGGGGGGGGTCAAATTTTACACAAATCTAATACCCTCTCTGATGAGGATGTAAAAACTCAAATGAGCCAGACACACGTGAATTTGTAGATTTTGAATAATTTTTCAAAATTTTATCACAATATTTCCATTTTTTGAGTTATAAAGCCGCTGATTATAAAACAGTGTAATTGGTCCTCTGAAATTCTGGTACACTCAGGAAAAATATTTTTGGATTCAATGGAAATATCTTTGAATCGAAGAACAACTTTCCTTGGCTCTTAGTCAGCGAAAAGTGTCTTTGATCAAAAGAAATTTCTTTGGTTCAAAAAATGGTATGTTATTTCCATGAAAACTTGACTTTCGTTTCAAATTGTTTTCTTCATTTTGAAGTTATTTTTGGTTAAATAAAGAAACCATGTTGAAGAAACGTTTTCTTTAAATGAAGACAAATATTTTTCTGAATGTAATTCGTAATCAGCGACCCTGCGAAAACCCCTGAGTGAAATCTTTTCTGGTAAATATTGATGTGCCATTTTGAAAAATAACATTTTAATTTTTTTACTTCATATTCGTATTAAGCGACCCCAAAAACCTCTGAGCACAAATTTTCAAGAGAAATTGTCCAGTAGGAAATGTATGCTCGAAGCGTTAAGGTGAATCATGTAAATGCTCATGGCGTTGTGAGGATATATTTTGTATAACCTAACACTTAAAATGGTCATAACAGGGTATATTCTAAGCCGACTTATGTCATAGTTTTTAAAGCCTCTATAATAAAAACAAATAATTTTTCTTCACCACAATTATCACAATTATTTTGTCTCGGAGATCGGAGTATGCTAAATCATTTCAAAATTTACTTTTTACAACTAACATTTTTGACTTTTGGAACTAACCATTTTCATTTGCAACTAACCGACTTAGTTACAACTAACCGTTAGAATATACCCTGGGTCATGATATTGCAAGGAAAAATCGTAAGTAACCGCTCATAAGCTTATTTTAAAGGGTAAGAGCAGTGTCAAATGATGCAACTAGTAAAAATAACCAAAAATTTGATTATCCCGTACATAACCTCAAACGTAGCCAAAACCCCCATTTTTCATGTACATAACCTCAAATATCTCACAATCCTGATGTGATGGGCCGATTCTGACCTCGGATTCGGATTCTACGCAGAAAATGGCTTCGGAAATAACCCCCAGCTGCCCAACAACAATCATAACCCCATTATTTGCTGACCTGTGTTTTCATGCATTTTTTTCTAATCCACAAAAAAATAGATGTGTCGTTAAAAATATATATTTACGAATCAAAAATCACTTTTTGAATTTCACCTGAAAAGTCTGTTTTATTATGTCCCAAAAAACATGATTATTTATTGCAATTTTCTCTCATAATAGAGTTAGAAAGTCGCGGTCTTTTCTTAAATTTTAAAATTTTTCTCCCCTTTTTGAATATATTGTGGTACATAGTAAATTATTCAAGTTAACAAATATAATTGTTTAAACAATGTTTTATCACTTATAACAATATTCTCTTATAATAGTGCTAAAAAGTTGCGGTTTTTTCTAAAAATTTTCACTTTTTGTCGACTTTTCAATTAGAGGGAGATAATAATTAATTTAAGTTAACAGGCATATTTGTTCACAGAATTTGTTAGTATTTTTAATAATATTCCATTTGAATAATGCTAGAAAGTTTTGGTTTTTTCCTAAATTTACCGCTTTTTGTCCACTTTTTACCTAGCGAAACAAGGATTAATGCAAGTTAACAAACATGATTCTTGATACTATTTATTATACTTTCTAATAATACTCTCTTTGAATAATACTGCAATGTTTCATTTTTTTCTTAAATTTTACTTCAAATTTTCTATATGGATCATATTGAATGTAACTTTTCCTTGAAGTATTTACTAAGAGCCTTTTTCTTGAAACTAATATTTTTTAAACATTAGCATAAAAGTAAAAATACTTCGTTCTTGAAAAATGGAACACTATTTTAAAAAATGATTCTTCTATATGTTCGTTTACTATTTGTTCATAACCAAAAAGTCAATGAAAAGTTGAATATTCCAGAAGAAACCGCAAATATCTAGCATTATTGAGAGAGAATATTAATAAAAATAATGAAAAATTGTTCAAAAAATAATATTTGGTAATTTGAATAATTTATTAGTTCACTCTAATTGAAAGGTGGACAAAAAGTGGAAAATTTCAGAAAAAAAGCGCGACTTTCTAGCATTATTCTAAGAAAATATTGTTGTAAACAATAATATATTGTTAAAACAATTATGTTTGTTGACTTTAATTGATTATTGCCTCGCCCAAACTGAAAAGTTGAAAGCAAGTGGAAAAATACAGAAAAAACCAACACTTTTTAACTCTTTTCTAAGAGAAAGTTGCTATAAATGATAATAATTTGTTTTAAAAATATATTTAAATGTCTTATTATCAGTAGAAAGCAATATTTCATGTATGAAAAATAGTTTGTACTAAAAGACACAGCAAAAAAAATAATAAACCGTATACAGCAGGCTCATGGGGATGTAATTCAAAAAGTAATTTTTAAATTGTATTCTATGGCTAATTCTGAAGAGAATAATGTTAAGGAACAACTCGATAGTCCTTATATTGACAATTGTGTCAACAAATTTACAAAAACGTCTTTTTTTCTTACGAGAAATACATGTTAGGCTACATTGGGTTTGCGGTACCTCTAAATATAAAAAAACGCATTTATTTTTTGTGGATTCCAACAAATTTGGGGGGATATGCATGAAAATTCGAGAAAAAAATTTCCAATGCTCCGTAATTTTGTACACATGCAATTTTAAACCTTATTTATAAATGTAAACCTTTTAATTTTATCAAAATATTACACTAAATTACTTATAAGACTTCAGTTAAAAGTTTAAATGATTACACAATTTTAACTTTGAAACACTCAAAATGGAATCAAAATTTAAAAATTAAAAAAAAGTGAAATTCATATGAATTTTAATTTAAAAAATACTCGATTGCGTGAAACTTCAAAGCATTACGTTATTAAATTTTCAATAGAGCTGAATAAAATAAAATCAGAGATTGATCGAAAAGTGTTTATAATCCATGTAACCGGTTTCCAATCAAAACCGATATTTTGACACTGATGGTATTCTTCACCTCGAGCCTTTTATTAAAACTTGTACACATTTGCTTTAGCTCTTTAATTTATGACTCACAATTCAAATCGAATTTAAACTGACTTTGTCATTTAACAAATATCAGCAACAATGTTTCTCTTTACTTTTTATCCTCACTTTATGCACACATCTGCATTTCTGGAAAATGATGTGACTAAGAAGCTTTGGGATAGAAATGTAAAGTGTATACGTGTCTTGAGGAGGATTTATCCGGATTTATCTGCGATTCTCGTATCGGCATAAAAGCGAGATTACAGTTTCTCGACGGATCCTTTGATCCTTGGACGGCATCACTTTGATTCGAGTCGGTTACCTGCGATTACAGATTATTATTCCTCTCGCGCGACGAGAAGTGAGAATCTATTTCTCCTCGCCTATCCTCGCGGTGTTTGATTCAACGAACCGCGCCTCATCCAACTTACAATATCCCTATATCCCTGCAACATTGGCGCGGGTTACGCTAAACGATGAGCGGTTGGGTATAGAAATAATTAATGTAAATTACAGGTGAGAGGGCTACTAGTTATGTAGGTAGACCGAGACTCGTTGATATGGGTTGAAGTCACACACACGAATGGGCAGATAATATTGAACTCCGGACCTTCCCCCTTATTCGATTCGCTTCGAAGGAGAATCACGTGCAAATAAATTCCTTCTAGCAGTTCTAAAGAAATGTATTTTTGTTCCATTCGGCCAAAATTAATAGTTTTTTTGTTTTAAAAAAAGGACACCATAGGCTCCGACTTAATTCAGCACAAACTAATTTGAATTTTACACCGTTTGATTGTAAACTGCAAAACTCTACACGCAATAAGGCAAAACAATTGAAAACTGGCTGTGAATTCGATTTTGGGTGCTTCTGATTTGCATGGATTTGTAATTGTTTGGTGCTCATTTTATGAGCACTTCGTCGTTTGCTCATTATATTTAATTCACAAATGGATTTGCTTCCTCATAGAGAATGTAAAAATAAAAAAATATATTTTTTACTCTTTCATCAAATTTGAATTATGTTAATAAAAATATTTTTATGTAAAAACAGATTTGTCAAATATTATAAATGACTAGAATTGACAGAAAGTTTTTTTGCAAAACGTAGTATTTTCAGAAGAAGCATAGATATATTTAGGATTTCCTTTTTTTATTCGACGTGGAAATTTTTGCTCTTTCAATTGATCCAAACAAAAAACAAATTATTTTTTAAAATTACATAATGGTGACTGTTTTTTCTCAAAATTTTGAAAACAGATCTTCTCAAAAAATCCCACTTTAAATTATTTTATAAATAGCTGGCTAGCTAGCTATGTATAGAGCTACATATATAATGGGTTTCGTTCATGGTAAGCCAATGCTTTAGATTGAAGAAAATGATTTAAAATATCAAATTTTAGTATTTTTGTCGAAAATGACGAAAGGTGCATAAAACTGTTCAGATAAAAGTTGAAAAATCTAGACAAGTTATACAAAAAACACCTATTAATCCTTTGTGATAGCTTGCATCATTTAAGAGCAAAAATGATATTTAAAAAATGCCCGGCCTCAAAAATTGTTAAACCTCTATAAAACTGATAGAACACCTTTCTTATGTAATCAGAATCTGTAAATTAACAATATAAGGAAAAATAACAAAGTTGGTTTTTCATCAACTTCTAAAAATATGAAAAGATGATTTTCAGGAAAGCACCACCATTTTATGTTTTAAAATATTTTTAAAAAGTTTACGTTAATGTGAAAAAACCCTCATCCTATTAGTTTTATGCGGGCTTAACCATTTTTGAGACCGGATTTTTTGTTAAATATATAATTTCTTATTTTTACTCGTAAACGATGCAGCCTATTACAAAAGGGTAAGAAGTGTTTTAATATAACTTTGTTAGATGTTTCAATTTTCATAATAATATTTTTTGAACATACCCTTCGCTGTTTCCGAGAAAAATTCAATTTTTCAAAAATTGATTTGCCAGCTATTTCTAAAATAAAAATAAAAATTTGGGGAGAAGGTTGAGACAATCCACTTTCAAGAATTTTATAAAACAGCCGCCGTTTTGGTATTTTTTGGATTTGTTTGCGATCAATTGAAAGAGCAAGAATTCTTACATCGAATAAAAAAAAGAAAATCATAAATATCTATGCTCGTTCGCATAATACTACTTTTTGACAATGCTTCCCATCAATTTTTGAGAATTCGCAGGTAATATTCGAATAATTGTAACAAATCCAAAAAAAAATTGTGATTAAAGTTTGAAATACCGGTTCCCTTATTTTTACCATAGGAAAATATATCCAAATGTACCAAATCATTCTGACACCATGACCTAGACTTTTCTTGAAATTTTGGCTGATTTGAAATGGACTTCGTCTAATGATTTTTCCAAAACTTCCTTATACTCTTCAATAAAACGTAATAATATTATAAGTCAATAAATTCGCCTTAGGTCAAGGAATCTTCTACATTATAGCAGCAACTTTGAATTATGCGTATGAAAACATTTTTTCCATAAAAACAATCTGCGCGCTGCGCAGGCTAGTTTAAGCGCGCCTACGGCGCGCGTCTGTTGGATCTCGCGCTCGGATATTTATTATTTGCAATTGGAATGCTTGAATTAAACTTTATCAGAAAGAACTCTTTCGGATCCCAGTATTTATATGCGTCTTGATGCTCTGATTTTTCTACGTAATTAATTATAGTTCAAGATTAAGTTGCTCAAAGCTCTGTAGGCTTTGAGGTACACATTCTCATCGTGACACTCGCTCAACGCGCTCGATTTTTGAAATTATTCTTTGAGTTACCATAAAATAAATAAAAAACTACAATCCTTTCTTCAGACATTCTTTTCTATCTCGCGTTGTTATGCTAAGAATAGGATTTTTGTTATATTATTTTTTATGGATAAAACAAAATATCCTACAAGTCTTTTTATGCATCTCGCGCCTTTTGGCGTATTACCGGAATTTTGGATTTTTTTATATCAATTTCGATAAATAAATTAAAAACGAGGAGTTCTGTCAAAAATTGTACAGAGAAATGTTGAAAGAATTTTTAAACGCTGAAATTCTTCTAAAAATTTTTCCCTATGCGTCGTTTATTGGCTTAAAATTTGAATTTTCGATTTTTTAATAGTATTTTTGATGAGTGTAACCAAAATGACAAGTCCTATCAAAAAATAGTTCAAATAAATTTAGCAGGATATTTGGAAAGCTGCAATTAATTGTTGACATTTTTTTCTTTATCTCACGCCGTTTGGTTCGAAATTTGAATTGTGTGGTGTCAGATTTCGGATAATTCTAATACTTTCTCAATCATAAATGATGAGAATGTAATAAATTATAACAAATTTGCATCTCCTTTTTGGGTGAACACCTTTTGTCTAAAAATTATTGTTTTGTACCTTTTGCCGTTTTTCCGCAGATTTTTAATTTTTATTTTTAATTTTTTTTTTTTTTATGAGTACTACGAATAGCCGTACAAAACATTTTCAAATCTTGAAAAAATGTTCTTTAAATTTTCGAAAATACTCTAACTTTTTGAATTTTTATCCAAAATGTCAGGTTAACCAACTCGTTCTCTCTTTTAGGACATAAAAAAAGTGTGCCAAAGCTCGATTAGATCCGTTTATTTTTTGGAGTGTTACGTGCTTCTGGACGGACAGACAGACAGACACCATCGCCAAAACCTGATTTCCGGCTTCAGGGGATCTCAAAACGTAGAGATCCGTTGAAAACCTGAGGTGTGCAATTTCTGACTTCTACATTTGAAATCACAGAATCTCTCAGAGACGGAATATATTTTTTTAAAGGAAATTATACGATACGTATTTTTCCGATTTGCAAAAAAAAAAAAGAATTCTAAAAAGTTATGCGTATTTGAATTTTGTGTTTTTTTTTCAAGAAACACGATTTTTTTTCTTTAGAGCAGTATAGCTTTTGACCTGGTTAAGATATTATTTTGTTTTTGATTCTAACAGCATGCGTCGGCTTCTTTAAAAATGCGCCAGAAAATTGAAAAAAGGTTCAAAATTAACAAAATGGTAGCGGTCTTACTGAAAAAATTTTTAATCGATTTTATGAAAAAACCCACCTTCAAATTTGTTGCCAATTTTTTTTGAACTTGTACTTTGATAATTAGGATATCTTATAAGTTTGATGCTTGCTGAATTACTTTTGTAGCCAGGAGAATTATTTTTTCTTACAATCGAATTTTCAACTTTTTCTTGGAAACAATGACAGATACGAAAAAATGTTAAGATAAAAGTTTGAACGTTTAAAAAAATCATATGAAAAATATCTCTTTTTCTTTTGCGATATCTTTTATAGTTTACGAGAAATTTCAAAAATTACATTTTTTGGGAAAAAAATTCTCCCGGCCTCAAAAATGGTTTAGCCTGCATGATGCTGATAAGATATCTATTAGTAGAAACTTTTCAAAAATATTTGGAAGAATAAAAGTGGTAAGGTTTTCCAGAATATATATTTTTTTCATGTTTTCAAAATTTGAAGAAAAAGAAAAGATTTTCTGGAAAACTCCACCTTTTTTATTCTTCTAAATATTTAAAAAAAATTTCTACTGATAAAAAAAGGCATCTTATCTGCATCATGTGGGCTAAACAATTTTTGAGGCCGGGAGAATTTTTTTTCCTAAAAATGTAACTTTTGCATTTTTTTGTAAACTGTGAAAAATGTTGCAAAAGAACATGAGATTTCTGATAGAACGTTTTTAGACGTGCAAACTTTTATCTCAACATTTTTTTGTATCTGTCATTATTTCCAACAAAAAGTAGAAAATTCGATTGTAAGAAAAAATAATTCTGCTGGCTACAAAAGTTGTTCGGCCAGCATCAAACTTACAAGATATCTCCATTATCAAAGTACAAGTTCAAGCAAAAAATTGGTAAAAAATTTAAAGGTGAATTTTTTGAGACAATCGATTTTTAATTTATTCTGAAAACCGCTACAATTTTGTTCATTTTTAACCTTTTTTCAATTTTCTGGCGCATTTTTAAAGAAGACGAAGAACGCTATTAGAATCAGAAAAAAATAATATGTGAATTAGGTCAAAAGTTATAGGGGTTTGAAGAAGAAAATTCGAGTTTTATGAAAAACAAAGCAGAAAATTCAAATACACATCACTTTTTAGACATTTTGTTGCTTCTTGCAAATCCGAAAAATACGTATCGCCTAATTTTCTCTAAAAAAAAAACATATTTCGTCCCCAAGATATTCTGCGATTTCAAGTCTAGAAGGCTGCTCTGATTTGAAATGGATTGGGTCTCGGAAAATTGCGTCACGTAATTTATGGATCGCCCCTTATAGGTTAATCGATTCGTTTTAAGTGAAGGGTTGGCATCTTGTATATTATTGCACCAACTTCGAATTATATTATGAAAAAAGTTTTTGTATAAAAAAGTCATTTTTAAAATATTAAAGTAATGAATATTTTTGAGAATACTTGTTTCAGTTTTCAGATATAAGTGCTGGAATTAAGCCCTTCAAATTTTACAAATTGGCCGACAACCGTCTTTCATAATAAATTTAAGTTCGCAAAATTTAATTTTTTACTTGGTGTAGAGTTTTATCGTATAGGTATTAATTATATATGGTATGAACAAAATTATTTATTAAATTATATTCTGTAGGGCTCTTTCGTAAAAGTTTTATTGTATCGAGTTTATGTGAATTAGCAAAATTTAAATTATTATTTTGTGTTGAGTTTTCAGGTGTAGAGTTTCATTATATAGAATTCTGTTTTTCTTCAAAGATGAGCGCAAAAAGTTTGAAAACCATTATGAAGAAAAAATTCCTGCAATTACTTGTAGTTTCCTTTTAGGGATTCGTAGCCTCGAGGAGAACCCTTATAGTTTCGGTCTAGTGTCTCTGTCGTACGGTGTTAGAACCACAATTTATTTTCCCCTTTACGCATGCGCATTAGTTCAAAATAAAATTTACGCCAAAGTTTGGATATCCCAAATGGCAAACTTTGAAACTCCAAAAGGGCATAAGTCCCACCCTGTAGGCACACAAGTCCTAAAGTTGTCATATACCTATAGTTTTTAGACGTGTTTTGGCGGACGTCTTGAGGAGGTCCTGAGGCCGGACCAGTACTCACTGGGCAAATTTTGTAATTCCAAAAGGGTATACGTACCTAAGATTCAAACTTCTAAAGGGCATAAGTGACAAAGAGCTCGAAACTTGAAAAGGAAATAATTACCCAAGTTGAAGACTTCAAATATTATATTTGAATAACCTACGAAATAATTCTTTTGTAGGTACATGTCGTCTACTCTGACTTTTTTTTAATTTTCAAGTAAAATTGAAATTGATAAAAGAAATTACACAACATCAGAGATCATAATTTTATTGTATGTACGCAAACATGATAATATTTTTCTTCTAAATAAGAATTTCACGTAATACAAATTAATTTGAGGTTTTATGTCATATTGGGTTTTTTACCGTAAGTGTAAGAATAAGGTGACACCTTATAGATTTCTCAAGCTAGATAAATATTTAGACATATATTTTTCAAGTTTCTTCGCAGTACATCTTAATGTTTTTTAAAATGGTTTATTAAATGAAAAAGTACAGTGTTAGAAATATGCTACAAATTTTACTATGTGATGAAAAAATAATTTGGACAAATTTATTATAACAATGTATTCTAAAAAGAGTGTCTTTTTATCTATATAGGTTTAGAAATTTTTGTGAAACGCGTTTTGATTCTAATGAATACTAAACAATATAGTGCTGTATAGAAGATAGTAATTCCATAATATAACAAAAAACTTTATTATAAATATAAATATAAAAAGGAGAATAGCGGGTGGCTCTTATAAAATGAAAAGGAATTCGTTGGAGTTTTGTACTTAACTTCTTGAAATAATTTATTTTACAAATTTATAAGTCAATACTTCACAGAAATTTCAAACTTTTTCGCCTTCAAATTGGATAGAAACGCTGCAGAAATTTGACAACGTCATTCAGGCTATTAAAAGTTGTAAATGTGGTTCTAATTGTCAATATAGTAGATAAAAAAGTTCTCAAATGTTTGCAGCGTTTTTTTTTTCTATAATTAAAAGTGTCGGTATTGCCTATCTGGCTGCAGGTGCAGCTATTAGAAGACACATATTAGGATGGGCGCGTGTGCGTGAGAAGAAAGGACCATATTCTGCTAATAATGCTCCTCTGATTGCAAAATTTTGACGATCACGTACGCGTACTATAACCCACTGACGATTTGCATCAAATAATCTATGAATTTGACCTCTAATGACTACTCCCAGTACGTACCCATTGGCGGATGCTATTTTATGAACTTCTGATAAATGGCTTGCTGATATACGTACAAGTTGACCATATTGATTTGCGTAAAACTTAATTCTGTGAGAAGAAATATATAAATGGGCACTGCTCCTGGATCACGAATTTACTGAGTTCATAATCAACTGCAGGCTATAATTCTTAACCGATTTGGAATTTATTATTCAAAAAAATACAGCGTAAAAATTTCCATTTCAACATATTATTTTTTATCTCTTAGGAAAAGACTTGAATTTCCAATTGATTGTAGGCCCTTAAAGGCTGGTAAACAAGATTGTCTTTTCGTATTTCTTTCAGGACTATCTCACGGTTACTTTAAGATAGAAACGAAAAAATCTTGAGGTTCTAATTCTTCTACAAATAATTTTGAATGATCTTGAACTCTCATCTTTGCTTAAACTGAAAGTAAAACTGGATGCCATATTACCCGCAGGAGAAAATACAAGTATGTCGTTTCATCTTTCAAAATATATGAATCAAAGTGACATTTGTATATAAATATACCTTCGATTCAATTGTTATATTTCAATTTGATACTAATTTTAAATCCTTAATACAATGAAATACAAGGACTGTCGTAACAGTAAAAAGCAACTCCAACAACCAGAACCTCAACATCAGTTTTTTCCGTTTTAAAGTAACGGTGATACATCTCAGAAAGAAATACAATATAAAGTATATAATAATATTATTTTACTGTATTTACCTATAGAATAAAGAATAATCGCCAAAGTAAAGAGGAACGTTTCAATAAATATTCTCATACTTTTTCTCAATGTATAAAACTGATTTACAAAATATATCAGTCAATAATGAACGCAACTGCGTAATGAATATTGTACCAGATATTTGGTTTGATCATATACACTAGTCGTTATCTCTTTTATTATTTCAATCCCCCACCTTCTTAAGGCTTCACTTCACCTCCATCAGAGATGCTGAAAATGGATAAGGGGGACATTTATATCGAAATAACGTTAAAAACGGCTAGAATTTTGTTGTACGAGTAGACGCAAACTATTTCAAATTCCTTCTTAGAATTCAACCTTCAATACTTTTTACGTCATTTGTACACAAAACATTATCCTTGACCAAATTTAACGGCAAAAATAGTCACTTTCTGTTCGAGTTTACTCTGTGTTCCTTAATTTTGTAAGAAGAAGTAATAAATACATGAATCTTGATATTCTAAGTCTGCTCGACCATGCTCGCACATGCGTTATTCACATCCATCACATTTTCTGTATAAAAATTTAATAAACGTATGGACATAAATTTTTCAAAACTCCTTATTCGGGTTTGAGGAATGCATATTTCCTGGTCAGTCGCTTCGCGCTTTACATTATAATTGACTTAATTAAATTGTAGAAAATCGAGATTTTATGTTGCATGTTTATATGCAGTTGCAAAAAGAAAAAATAAGATGAAAAAATTTGAAATAAATCAAATACTTTCTATAATAAAAAATAATTTTACGGCCATACTATGGTTTCTTTCAAAAAATGGATGAGAATGATTGTCTACGCGTCTCTTAAAGGTGAAAAACTTTACTATAGAACTTTACTGTACAAATTTTCATCGTATTTTTCGTTGTTCAAATGAAAATTTGAATTTTTAATGACATTTCTCACATTTAAAACAAAAACTGGTATCCATATACAGAATGGTTAGAAGAGATTTTGTAGAGACCAATAATCATTTCAAATCAGACAGAGGTCTAGCTTAAGGTATCAGAATAATTTGGCAGGAAGGAGGTCCGTAGGTTGGGATGGTCCTTAAGTTGGTCCACCAAGTTCTCTTGTATTCCTATCCGTTATACTGTCAATATTGTGATTATTGGCTTAAGGTTATACTGCCACGATACTTTTAGCGAGTGGTATACGTGATTATACACAACACTGACGTTTGAAGCCAATGAAATGAAAAAATACTTAAAAATACTTTTTCTCGAATTTTAGAGGCGTACACTTCAAGTGCCCGTGAAATAGTCATTTCCCAACAAAAGTTAAGAGTGCAATTCACTGAAATATTGTATTTGAAGTCTCATTTCATAGCCTGTACTCATTCGCCGATATATTTTGATGAGCAACAAAAATTTGAGGCTAATTGTCAAAATGGTATAAGTCCGTACGTTGAGCCACTCAAGGCACGTAAGTTGGGCAGCCTATTCCTTTAACTAAAAAGTCATGTGAATGCGTTTTTAAGTTTGGAATTATCATCAAAGTCGCCTAAAATTGAATTTTTATCAGTGTATTGAACTTCTATGAGTTTGTCAGCATTACAGTGACCCAACCTGCGGATCAGTTTTCAAAATATCGGTTTGACAACATTTCGAAAATTCACTGTAATGTTTTATTTTTCAGTAACTTTTAAATAATTATTCTCGTACTTATTTTCCAATCGCATTTCACGGACAAAATAAAAACTATGTCTAACCTACGGACCTCTCTCCTACTTGAATATATCATTCTACGGTGAAAATAAAGGAATATGTATTTTACAGTAAATTACAAAAAATTTGTTGGATTTTTTACATTCATTCGAATATTACCTGCAAATTCTCAAAAACTGACAGATTTCTTTTTCAAAATGGCCTGATTCATTTACAAAAAAAATTTTTAAATTAAATTTAAACAAACATTCCTGGACTCTAAAATGGTTAAACCCTTATAAAACTGATAGAATGCCTTTTCTATGTAATTAGAAACTGTAAACAAAAGTGGGTTTTTAAACTCAAATGGAATACTGATAGAGGAGTGGACAGGTATAAAGCAAGACTTGTCGTCTGCGGTTTTCCCCAAAAGTACGGAACTGACTATGATGAGCTTTTCGCACCTGTTGTTCGGCAAACTACATTTAGGAATCTACTGACAATTGTTGCTCAAGGAAAAACGATTGTCAAACATTACGATGCCAAGACAGCCTTTCTCAATGGAAGATTACAGGAGAATATATTCATGAAGCAGCCGGATAGAGATATGCGATTGGAGGAAAAGAAAATATGGTCTGCAAATTGAAGAAAAGTATTTACGACTTCAAGCAAGTTGCAAAGGTATGAAATGATCAACTAGAACAAATTCTACAAAATTATTATTTTCAGAACAGCCAAGAAGATTCCTGCTTGTACATTAAGCGCAATAAAGAAGGCATACTTGTTCTTATTGTTTAGGTTGATGATTTTTTAATTCGCGGAAGGTACATGAAGAAAATAGAGCAAGCTGCCGCTCTTCTGGAAAAGCACTTTCACTTAACGGCTCTCGGAATATTTTATCACTATTCAGGAACTCAAGTGAAAAAGGAAGGGAGTAATTTTTTTTATTTCTCACAGCCAAAATATATAGAACACATTTTTAACAGCGTTGGGCTACAAGATGCGAAACATTCCATTAGGTCCAGGATACATTAAGTCAAGAGAAGCCGAAACTTCGATGGACGAAAACGATAAATATCACATGCTAATCGGGGAATTACTGTACGTGGCTGTCAAAACTCGACTTGATACCGCAGCTAGTGTTACAATTCTTAGTCAACATAACAAGGACCCGGCAATGACTGACTGGACGGATGCGAAAAGAATCGCGCGTTATCGGAAGGGAATCAAAGATATGAAACTAAAGCTTGGAGGACAGGATTCTGTTGAAAGGCTACTTGGATTTGCCGAGGCGAATCGAGCAGAAGATAAATCTGATAGAAAATCTGTTGGTGTATTAAAGAGAATGTTTGAATGCGTGAAAATGTAAAGCAAAAGAGAATCTCCTCCTTTGATTCTAATGATTCATAGCGTAAGTGCTTAGTTTTATGGTTTTGGTGTCGAGCGACCAATGCCATGATCTGCAGTATAGGGCTGACTGTTTAAAAACAGGGCATGAGTATGACACTCTTATGACCTAAGTCTAGGACCTTAGTTAATCGATTTGATTCACTCTCAGGAGTTAGATGTGCCTTTCTTCTGCAATTGAATAAACTGTTTGATTTTAGAAACTTAAAAAGAAGAGTTTTTACTTGTAGAAATTCAGCAATTTCCCATAGGTTATGGGCCCAGAAATTTGCGATATTTTGTTTAGTGTAAATAAAAACCTGTAATGATGAAACTGTGAAGAAAATGTGAAGATTGTACAATTTGAACTTGTAAAGTGTTTTTCGAGTGATAAGGGACAACGGAAAGTTTAAAGATGAAACGGAACATCAAACCCTTTGACGAAGAAAAATATAGTGTTTGAAAGTTAAGAATACGTGCTTTCTTGACTAAATTAGATGTATTTCAAGTTTGGGATAGTGATATTCTGGTTACGGTGACTGATAAGTGAAATAAAGCTGATAGGACTGCCGAAAGTGTAATTGTTGAGTACTGGTGATACACCATTGATCAAACATTTCACAGTTTTCGACCATTTGATTACTGAACTGATAGCAGCAGGTGCTAAATTAGATGAAATAGACAAGGTTTCTCATCTACTTCTGACCCTTTCTACAACATATGACGGTGTCATGAAGTTTAATTAAAAAATAAAACCAGAGATTCGAGCGCGAAAGTGTTTCCAGTTGAAAATAGAGATGTGTCTACTACCAGGAAGCATAACAATGAAGTGACTTCAAGACCATTGAAAAATGATCATCAGGGACAATTTAAAGAACGAAACTTCAAATCTAAGAAGAAATCATTTTAGGTCAAATATCATCACTGTGGCAGGAAAGGTCACATAAAGAAAAATGTTTACCACTACAAAAGAGGACTTCAATACTAAAATGATAGAAATGAAACTGTTTAAAATGGTTAAATAAGAGAAAAACTATTGACTTCATTTACAAGCAGATCTGGTTTTGCTTTTATGACTGGAGACTGTCCACCTGAAATAGAAGGAAAAGTTACTTTCCTTCTCGACTCTGGAGCTTCTGACCATATTATAAATAGGGATGATTTGTTCAGCAGCTTCATCGAATTGCAGCCTCCTGTGAAGATCTCCATTGCGAAGAATGGATCCTTTACAAGTGCGACAAAGGGAACAATCCAGGTCACAACGAATTTGAGCATCCCAGGAGTTCTGGAAAATGTGCTCTATTATCCTGTTGAAAATAATGTGATAAAAGATAAGAATCCGGCAAATAATATCATATGTAGTAATTATGAATTGTTGCACCAACGTTTGGGTCATATTGGAAGTTGAAAATTTATAGAATCAAAAACTAAGCAAATGATAAGTGATATGAGCCAAATTGATCAAGTGATTCCAAACGATAACACAGGCACACAAAAAAAATTGGTCTGCCCGTCGGACTACACCGGCATATCTATATGTTTTTGGGGTCGCTGAATCCGAATCAGGGGTCCAAATACCCAAGTAAACTCGTACTTTTCCAAAAACCGCAAAAATAGACGTAAAATCGACGAAAACAGCGATTTTTCTTGTATATTTTTACAAAAAACAAAGTATTTTTATGCCCGGTGGACTTAACTAGCATATCTATATGTTTTTGGGGGTCGTTGAATCCGAATCCGGGGTCCAAATAACCCAGTTGGCTCATATTTTTCCGAAAAACGCAAAAATAGACGTAAAATCGA